>PVKN010001806.1:0-47692 GCA_004027915.1 Capromys pilorides | reverse complement strand
TAACCCATAATCCAGTGGTTGTGAGTTCGAGATCCTCTCTCAAAAAAAAAAAAAGAAGAAAAAGAAAAAAAAAATCTGTGATTCCACCACCCTCTTTAGTTACTGCCCTATTTCTTTCCTCTGCAGAGTTTAACTCCTACATGAATTGTTGCCAGATCTCTCCTCCCATTCTGTTTCTGTTTCTTAAGTTTTATTTTTTGTTTTCTTTTTTTTTTTCTTTGGTCTTTTTGAGACAGGGTCTTGCAATGGCGTTCAGGCTGGCCTTGAGCTCACTTTGTAGCTCAGGCTGATCTTGAACTCATAATGATCCTCCTGCCTCACCTCCCAAGTGCTGGGATTATAGGCTTAAATTTTATATTTAACTGACCATAATTGTGTGTATTTATGAGATACAATGTGATATTTCAATATATTCACACATTATGCAGGTCAGGCTATTAGTGCATTCATCACCTCAAATACTTTTTTTTTTTTTTAATTTTATTTATTTATTTGTTTGCTTGTTGTGTTTGCCTGTTTCTTTCTTATTTATTTTGTGGCTGGCTCAGCCTGCCCTGGTGGTGGCGCTGGCGCAGCATGTGGTGCCGGGGATCGAACCGCAGTCCCTGCAGTTGCCTGAGCCTTCCTACGCAGGCGCTTTAGACCACTGAACCATCTCGCCGGCCCGTCAAATACTTTTTTATTCCAAAAGCTTATTTATTTTTTGTTTAAAGGGTGTCTCTTAACAAAATGGTGCTTAAATTAGTAGAGTTCTCTCTCTCTCTCCCTCTCTCTCTCTCTCTCTCTCTCTCTCTCTCTGTCTCTCTTTTTTTGTGTACAAGGAATTAAACTCAGAACCTCACATTTGCAGGCAGGCCCTTTTACCACTGAACTGCATCCCTGGTCCTCATCACCTCAAAAATTTAACATTCCTTTGCACTGAAACATTTAAAATCCTCTCTCTTGCTATTTTTTAGGAGTTTGTTTATTTATTGATTGATTGATTGATTGAGAGAGGGTATCCTAGAGTTTTTTTTTAGACAGGATCTCACTATGCAGTTCAGGCTGGCCTTGAGCTCACTTTGCAGCCCAGACTGGCCTCAAACTTGCCACAATCCTCCTGCCTCAAGCCACCAAATGCTGGGATTACAGGTGTGTGCCACCATCCTCAGCCTTTTTGCTCTTTTTATAATAGAAAATTTGTTATTATTAACCCTAGTCATGGAGCTGCACAATAGATCCACAAAATTATTCCTCCTATGGAATAGAAACTGCACTGAGAGACCAATAAGCTCTACCATCCTATCTGCCAACCTCCAACCCTGGGCAGCCACCCTCCTGCCCTGACTTCAACCTTTTCAGAGTCTATTTGTGAATGGGAACTTATGGTATTTGTCTCTTTCTTGGCTTCATTTTGCATAACATCACATTTAGGTTATTTATTTATTTATTTATCCAAGGTCAGCCATATTTGTGGGCATTTCTTCCACTGTAGTACTGTAGAAAATCTCAGTGTCATGAAGAATTTTCTTGCCCTTCTTCAGGAACAAAGTTTATAGCCATACCTCTTCCTCCCCAGTCAACCCTCTCTGCCAGTTTTGTGACTATAGCTTTCATGATTAGTAGAGAGATTATAGTTTATAAACAAAGACACTGGCTGCGCATCAGCCCCACAGCCAAGCAGTCTGTAGGATTGGAACACAGCTTGAGCCTGACAGAATTTCCTCATGATAGCATCTCTCACCTTCTGATCCATGTCACTATACAGAGCAAAACTGTGAAGTCTCTGGCAAGCATTCGCTCAGTCCATCTTGCCCCTTGTATTGGGAAAAAAACAGCCTGCATAATGGTGAGTGTCTCCTACAAATCATAAAGGATAGACAACTTTCATTCCTCTCTTTCAACATTAATATAAAATTGTTCAGTTTCTTCAAGGGCCCATTCTTCTTTCTTCACTTGGATCTGAACTGGATCTCTCATGAATTTTCGAGTTACTTCCAATACATCAGTTGGCCTTGTGGTAGAAACTAACACAACCTGAATATCTGTTTATCTTTTGGAAATTGTCATGAATTTGACCCTTAAACCCTTGACTTAATATTTCATCTGCTTCATCCAAAACAAACATTCTGATCCATTTGGGAGAAAGATACCTTCTGTTTAACACGTCATACACTCTCCCTGGTGTACCAACAATACGCGGTACAGTTACAAAACCTGCATTTTTTGCATTTCATCTCAAACATTTGCTCTACCCATGCAGGGGTGGTAAGTTGCTCCCATATACTCTCCAAATTACCTTCTGGCTCTTTGGTGCAAGGAATAATAGCTCTCTGTTCAATAGATGAAGTGTCCTCAAAACCATAAGCATAGATGTCCAGAGGAGACTCCTTTAAATTCCCGCCATAAAAGCTATCAATGATCTCATTCCAGTTGCTCTGACACCATCAGGATCCATTCCCTCTGGGCCTCTATGTCCTCTGTTATAACCCAAAGAACTACCCAATATGATTCAAAGAACCACTCAGTGCAGACTGGCCACTTTCAAAGCACTATTTTGTTTCTTTGTAGATCCTTCCTTCGTTCTTTTTTCTTTTTTCCTCCTCCTTTTGGTTATTTTCTTTGAGACAGGTAGAGTCTTGATATCTACTGCAGGCTGGCCTAGAATTTCCTTATGTAGCCCAAGCTGGCCTTGAACTCAGTAACCCTCCTGCCTCAGCCTTCTGAGTGCCGGGATTGCAGGCCTGTGCCACTGAGCCCAGCTCTTCCTTTCTTTCTCTGTGACTTTTTTCTTTGTGGCTTGATACTTTCTTATGGCACTATGCTTGGGATCTTTTCATTGTACACTTTTCTTTTCATTGTATCAATTGTACACTTTTGCCTTGCTCAAGGGCTTATATAAACATCTTAGCTGATTTAAACATTACACAATGTATACATGTATCTAAATGTTACATGGTACCCTAGAAATAGGTACAGGGTGGGGTGTGTGTGCGCGCGCGTGTGTGTGTGTGTGTGGTACTAGGGATCAAACTCAAAATCTTGGGCTTGCGAGGCAGGCTCTTATGCCACTGAGCTATCTCCCTAGCCCCAAGCGCAGGGTTTTTTTAAAAATATCTTTATGAATCAGTTAGAGATAGATGTTATTTAAATTTAGAAAAGAACAAATTGATTTTTTGACATGTTACCATGTACGGGGCTACGGAGTTTAGGCAGTGTGCTCTCCACAGCAGTGAGGTTCCGCCGTCCCCACTGACCACGTTCAGGGAGTGCTGCTACTGTGCCCCTTCCTCTGTATCTTTTCTTGAGCACAGGATGGAATGTGCTCAGTGCAGCAACCAGCTTGGTTTTCACTGTGGCCCCACAGGCTTTGCATTTCCAGTGCAGAAAGAGGAGTTCCAGCTACTGTAACAGAAAGGTGTTTGCTGGAACTCGAAGAGAGCCCCAGTGTTGTTAGTCACTTGCAGAACTGTCTCTAGCAGCAGTGGTGGTTCTCCAGTTAACACTGAGTGCAGCAGAGAGCTATTCCTTTTTTTTCTTGAGAAGACTTCATTCTTAAACTTTATTTTATTTATTTATGTTACGGCCAGCTCAGCCTGCCCTGGAGGTGGGGCTGGTGAAGCCTGTGGTGCCGGGGATGAATCTGCAGTCCCTGTGGTTGCCTGATCTTGCCTAAGCAGACGCTCTAGACCACTAAACTATCTTGCCAGCCCCCAGAGAGCTATTCCTAGACATCATTTTCTGCAAAAGATGGCACCTGTGGGTTCTGGGAGTGTAGAGCATCCTGGTCCATTTCTGCTGCTGTCATAGGATGCTCATGACTGAGTAATGAATGGAAATCTATTTGGCTCACAGTTCTGGAGCCTCAGAAGCTCAAATCAAGCCACTACCTCCTAGTGAGGGCCTTCTTTCTACATCATTTCAGGGCAGAGAGCAAAAGTGCCAGAGTAGGCAAAAGAGGGGACTCTCCTCTAACTTTATAGGGGCAACACCTGAGCACCATGGCCCCAAATCTCTAAGCATGAGCTCATCTTTTAAAAGTCTCACCGCCTTGTGTGTGTGTGTGTGTGTGCGTGTGTGCATGTGTGGTTTGCGGACTGAACCCAGGTCTTTCCTGCAATACAGCAGCACCTCCAATACCACACAACCACAGCTTGTTTAACAAAGCAGCTCTGCTGCAGCTGGGCTGGGTGGCACAGGCCTGTTAATCCTAGCACTCAAGAGGCTGAAGCAGGAGGATCATGGTTTGAGGCAAGCCAAGGACCACGTGGAGAGCAGAAGGCTTTCCTAGACTACATAATAAGACCTGTCTCAAAGCAGCCCTCGCCCTAAAAAAGAAAAATAAAAATAACGAAGAAACTCTATTTCCATATCTTGGCTGAACTAAAAAAACGCTAGGCATACCAAACCAAACACACTCCACGAGAGGGAAATAGAAGAGCAATTCAAGAGATTAGGAGGGGCTGGGGATATTGGCACAGTGCCTACAGGGCAAGCACAAGGTTGTGAGTTTGATTCCCAGTGCTCCCCCACCACCAGCCTGCACAAAAGAAAAAAAATTTCTGCTGCTGTTGGCAAAGATGGGCTTCTATCCCTTCTGTCCATTAAATTCTTAATAAAAAATGCATTCTTAGTTTTAAAAACGTAGTACTCATACTTGTAGCTGATGAAAATTCTCCCCCTAAGCCAACTACGAAACAGAACACTGTGTCACAAATTCTATTCTATTTTATATATTCTCTGATAAGCATGTGAAGATTTTGTTGTCATTGTTGATGTTTTGAGACAAGTTCTTGTTGTTTTGTCCAGCCTGGCCTTTAACTTGTATTGATCCTCCTGCCTCAGCCTCCCAAGTGCTGAGAATACAGGTATGTGCCACTGTGCATAAATTAAGACAAATTTTTAAACTATAAATGCAAAGACTAAGAAGGTGTTTTGTTCTCTTCTCTACCTTCCTACCACCAAACAAAACCCAAAACAAGCCAGGAAGGAACACAACAAGAGTTGCCTAAACTCAAGAAAGTATAGAAAGAAAAAGGAATAAGCACCTGAAGACTGAAGGGAAATTGTAAGAGGCTCCACAATGAAGGAGTCCAAACAAAAATCTACAGAGAGAGAGAGAGAGAGAGAGAGAGAGAGAGAGAGAGAGAGAGAGAGAGATCATCCAGAGAATGGACCTTGGCATAAAGCCACTGAAAAACAGACTACCGAGAATGTAACAGGAACAGAAAACAACACACAACCAGGTATAAGGTTATGCATGCTGGTAATCCCAGTGCTCTGGGAAGCTGAAGCAGGAGGACAGCAAATTTAAGCCCAGGCTGGGGAATGTAATGAGAATCTGTCCCAAAATAAAACATAAAAAAAAAAGGCCCGGGGATGTAGCTCAGTATAGAGACCCTGGGTTCAATTCCAAGTACTACAACAAACAAACATCAACCGCAAAAATCACAACATACTTACTACTGGAGTCTCTGAAGATGAGAAGTAAAACAAATGAAAAACAATTTGCATTTCAATTCCAAAAGTTATTTCCAAAACCAAGAAAGCTTAAACATAAATATTGATAAACATAACATATTCATGGGAAAAATGACCTATTGCTATCAAGAGACATATGTTAGAAAAAAAATACTAGACTACAAAACAAAGGAAACATCTTTAGGTCACAGCATGAAGATCAAATTACTTGTAACAGCAAGAAAATTAACTAGACTTCTTAAGGACAGCACACAAAGCCTTTGTTTGTTTGTTTGAGGCAAGGTCTAGTAGTGTACTAGACCCTGTACAGTGCAGGCTGGCCTTCAACTCACTATATATTCCAGGTTGACCTCAAACTCATGCCCATCATCCTGTGTCAGCCTTCTCAGTGCTAGGATTACAGGCGTGTAACACCATACTTGGCTCTCAAAGCTTTAGAAGAACTTCCAAAAAAGATACCACTTACAGCCACAATAAATCCAACCCTCTCTAAGGACAGATGAAATCCAGTCCTCAATAGCAAAGCATTCCTCATGTCTAACGTCCAATCAAAAATTAACGAACATGAAAGCCAAGCATGGTGGTACACACGTATAAACAAAGCACTCAGGAGGCTGAGGCAGGAAGAGTACACATTCCAGATAGCTTTGACTACATATGAGTTCAAGACCAGACTGAACCACATAGTGAGCCTCTCTCTCAGAACAAGCAAACCCCAACCAGACAAAAATTAAACATGAAAAAAAAAAGCACATGACTCATAAGCAAACAATTTTTTTTTTGGTGGAACAGGGGATTGAACTCAGGTCCTTGTGTTTGCCAGGCAAGTGCTTATTCTATTGAGCTATCTCCCCAGCCCCCTCAAGCAAAGAAAATTGATTCATTGCAATTGATTCAGCAACAGTGTGCAATTAGCAGCAAACCCTTTAAGCCATCTTTTGTAAGGGTCAGACGTGTAGTTCAGTGGTAGAACATTTGCCTAGCCTGCTGGTTTGATCCCCAGCACTACAAAAAAATAAACAAAAGAAAAAAATTAAATAAAATATCTTTATAAATATGCTCAAGGATGTAAAAGAAAATGTAGACATAATATAACTAGCTCCATTTGAATTCTAAGATACTGTCTTTGTCATCTGATACTACTACAAAATACCTAAGGCTGGGTTGTTTGTAAAGAAAGTGGTTCATTTATCTTATTTATTTATTTATTTATTTGTTTGTTTGCTTGTTGTGTTTGTTTGTTTCTTTATTTATTCATTTTATGGCTGGCTCAGCCTGCCCTGGTGGTGGGGGGCTGGCGCAGCATGTGGTGCCGGGGATCGAACCGCAGTCCCTGCAGTTGCCTGAGCTTTCCTAAGCAGGCGCTTTAGA
Organism: Capromys pilorides; assembly: GCA_004027915.1. Classification (NCBI taxonomy): domain Eukaryota; kingdom Metazoa; phylum Chordata; class Mammalia; order Rodentia; family Capromyidae; genus Capromys; species Capromys pilorides. The sequence continues at coordinate 40,861 of PVKN010001806.1, read as the reverse complement.
CCACTGAACCATCTCGCCGGCCCCGGTTCATTTATCTTTGGATTTGGAAGCTAACAGCTTGAGCAGCATGGGGCTACCTGTGGCAAGGCTCTGGCTGATCACACCATCTGGTGGTACCACAGCAGGAAAGTAGGCTATGTGATGACACAGAAAGGCTCTTGATTATATGAATTAAGAAATTTCTGGGCTGGGCAGATAGCTCAGTAGAATAAGCGCCTGCCTGGCAAGTTGAAAGTCCTCAGTTCAATCCCCAGTACTGGGGAAAAAAAAGATTTTAATTTTAAATTTTTGAAGATTTAAAATTAAAGATTTTAGCTTTCTGTGCAAATAAGAACCAAAACATAAAATAGATATTGGGAAATGGAAAGAAAATGCTCCCAATATGAGAAAGGGAACAAAGGAGGGGGAAGGGCAAGGATGGGAGGGGGGAGGGAAAGGAAAGAAGGGAGGAGAATAAAAGGGAAATAAAGCTTTTGTGAATAAGGAGAAGAGGGGTTGAGGGAGCGAAGGAAAATGAGAACAAAAGAAGAAACAAGACATACCATATGCAGGTATAAAGCCCCTATGGTGAAGCCACACCATGTTCTTGGGCTGTATACCACACACTGAGTGGCCAGCAGGACCCCAGACACACGGCAGGTGCTGCTTCCCAGTGACACCTACTTGTGCACAACCCCAAACTATAGTTAGAAAATGGCTCGGATTTTCAGTTGCTTTTCCCAGAACTCCAAGTTCGCTTTCCTGTTTATCTTGGTGGAATGCCTATGTTGTACTTGTGATTTTTCTGTTCCCTGCAATGCATTCAAACAAGACTGTCACAGATGAGGAAACAAGAGGTCATTCCTTACAGTCAGAAGTTTGACTTCCTGCGCAGAAAAGATACTTGGATGTGAATTTTTGACATTTTTAAAGGAAAAATAGAGCTAGTCTTGTGAAGGTAAATTCTCTTCACTGCTTCATCCTTCAGGAGTCAACAAACAAGAGTCATTTCAAAACATAGCTCCTCTTCAGCATCTTGTCTGATTTTAGTGAGTCTCTGGTCATTACTCAGTGGCAGCTGTTTTGTAGTTTAAGGAAATACTCCCAGAAGAACAAAGGAGAGCAAGAGGGGCAGCCAAATAGTGTAAGAGATGAGAACACTTTTAACTTCTTTTTTATATGGGACTGGGCATCGAACCCAGGGACTTCACACTGAGCAACACCCTCAGAATTTTTTTTTTTTCTTTTTGACACAGGGTCTCACTATGCAGTTCAGGCTGGCTTTGAACTCACTCTGCAGCCCGGGCTGGCCTAGAACTTAGAGCAATCTGTCTCAGCCTCCTGAGTTCTGAGATTACAGGAGTATGCCATCATACCCAGATCTTCATATCTTGTTTTGAAATAGGGTCTTGATTGTCCAATGTCCAGCATAGGATTGAACTTGCAGTCTTCTGCCTCAGCCTCCTGGGTGCTGAGGTTACAGGCACGCACCACGACATCTGGCTTCATCCTTCAGTTTTTATGACTGTGTTCTTGATTAAGTGGCAATATTCATGTCCGTGTTAGAACAATTCCTGGCGCCAAGGAATGTAAGCCTATGCTCACCCTAGAGTAAACCTAGGCACCAAGTGCTACTGACCATGTCATCTTAATCAAGAGGGACACTCCCTGCCTCGCTTTGTGCCATTTTCTATAAAATGGGATGGATAATAGTTGCCAAATCATAGTATTATAGACAGGTAGTTAGATAGAAAAATTATAGGCAATCAGCCAGGGATAGGCCATCAAAGGAGTCAGTGCAGAAGATGAGAGAACATCACAACTATGGCTGGAGGTGCATTTGCTGAAGACCAGGCCTTAAGACAAAGATTAAGGATTACCCCTGCTTCCTTAGGGACAAACAGCCGTGACTGATATTCTAAATAGGGATCAGTCATTTGGGTGGCGGGCCAAGACCCTGACCCATCTCTTTGCAGAAAGGTACTTGTTCTTTCCATGCATACTTGTTATATGACTTGCTACCTCATCAGATCAATATTACCTAAGCAACTAAACTTGTAATCTTATTGGCTGATTTTGTCCCGTCTTACAGTCACCTTGTAATTATGCACCCACATTGTTATTTTGCTCTATAAAACTTTGGGCAACTCACTTTCCAGGTCCCCTTCTGTCTCCCTTAGACAGGAGCTTCTTTTTCTCAGTAAGTATTTCCTGCTTTTAACGCCTATTGTTCCCTAGGATTTATTCTTTGATCCAGGCTTGGTGGTGCATACTTCTAATCCTGGTACTCAGGAGGCTGAGATAGGAGAATCAAAGGAAGTCTGAGGCCAGCCTGGGGTACACAGCGAGTTCAAGCCCAGCCCTTGAACTGCATAGTGAGAACCTGTCTCAAAAACAAACAAAAACAGAATTTATTTTTCAATTTCTTCTGGAAGACAAATTCAATGTATAGGCCATCTAGCAGGTTGGGTTTTATTTCTCTTGTGTTCTTTGGATTATGTGAAGGTCTTATATCGTCCCTATATCAACATTGTTTGAGGGTTAGTTAATGTATTAATTCCATTCTGAGCACCTTGTTTTTTTGGTGCAGGGTCTCACTATGCAGCTCTCATAGTGATCCTCCTGTTTCTTGCCTCCCAAGTGCTTGGATTACAGGCATGGCTCCATTGCTAGCTCAGTGTGCCTAGGAACAGGGCCAGTGTGACACGCGGGGCCAAGGACCAAACCCTGACCCCTGCACTTCCCTAAGCAAACACTTAGACCGCTGAGCTATACCGGCGGCCCTGCACCTTGTATTTTATAAGCAACCTGTGTTTATAAAGTGAATTCCTGCAACAGTGTGAATTTTCTCTATACACGTAAGTGGTGAGCACTACAATGCAGATGGAGGTCTGCAACCACCTTGGTGGACTATTAGCTATTACTAGATGTCCTGCCATTAAATGGGATGATGAAACCTCACACAATGGGAACTAGCTCACAAATCACTAAGCCTGAAAGGTCAAAATGCTGAAATGGAGAATCTTTGGATATATATTGTAGTTCTGGTCTTGAACACACTATGTCACCCAGGTTGGCCTACTGGCAGGGATCCTCCTACCTCAGCCTCCAGAGGACTGTGATTATAGGTTATATATATTTGTGAAACTGGGTCTTGCTATGCAGTTCATGCTGTTACTGAATTCACTGTGTACCCTAGGCTGGCCTTGAACTTGAAATGATACATACAAAGTAGCTAATAGCTTTTGTATGTTTTCATTTTTTATTTATTTATTTATTTATTTATTTATTTATTTATTTATTCATTGTGGAACTAGGGATTGAATTCAGGCCCTTGCACTTGCCAGGCACTTATTCTCCTAAGCTATCTCCCCAGCCCCATATTTTTCTTTTCGAGACAGCCTCTGACTATGTCCTTCAGGCTGGCCTTGAACTCACTGTGTAATTTACCCTCCAGCCATCCTTCTGACTCAGCCTCACCCTCCAGAGCGATGGGATCAGACGTACATATACAACACCGGGCTGTGTATACCTATTAAGAGGACTTAAAGGCTGCAAACCTATATGCATAGGCTTTTTATTTTCAACACAAATGGCAGGGGAAAGAATGCCCCAGACTTATTTTTTTGGGTTCCTCTCCTCAATCCTACTCTGCTGAGGACTGAAGCCATGACCTTTTCATTGAGCTACACCAAATCCTTTAAAAAATTTTTTTTCTATTTTGCTAAATTCCCCCAGGTTGGGTTTGAATTTGCGATCCTCCTGCCTCAGCCTGGCACTCGGGTTGGAGTGTTTATAGTTAAAAACAAACAATTGTACCTATCTGTATAGTGAAATTCTATTAAAGAGATTGACAAGCGTCTATGATTAAAAATCTAAAATGTAAATTTTGAAATGCAAAATCAAAAATCATTAATGTACCATCAAAACTCACTTCTCAGAAACAGCACTTTAAAAAAAAGAAAGAAAAGAAACAGCACCAGTTTTAACTTTAGAGCGCTGGTCTTCATTGGTTTGGACCCGGAGGGTTCACAAGGTTCAGAGTAGTAAAGCAAAAATAAAACAAAAGCAAAACCGAGAAAAGCCCACGCTTTCCGTGTGTCTACACTAGGGTCCCGCGGGCACGGGCGCTCGGCCGACCAGGGAGCACCCTTTTGTTTCCTCGCTTCAGGCCCCCAGGTTGCCGGCAACCTGGAACCCCATAGGGCAGCCCCCGAAGGCCGCCTCTGGCACGGACTGACCCGGAGCCCGCTGCTTCCCTTCCTTAGATTTCCGTTTCCTCCGCCGCGGAAGCAGCGCCGCGACGGCCCGGAGCGCGCCCCGCGAACCCGGCCTGGAGCGCGCCCGGCAGGTGGAGGCCGCGCGGCAGGCGCAGGCCCGGGCGGAGCCGCAGGGCGGAGGGCGGTGCAGGACGGATGGCCCAGGACGGACGCCCGCGGCGCGCGCAGCCTGTGCTCGGCCCCTCGCCCCCGCCCCCGCTCCGCCCCGCCCCGCCCCGCCCGCCCGCGCCGCGCGCCCGGGTCGCCGGGCCGTGGTGTACGTGCGGCGCGCGCGGAGCGAGTGGCGCCGGCCCGCGCCCTGCCCCCGTGCGCCCTGCCCGCCGTGCGCGCTGCCGGAGCCCGGGCGGCGGCCAGCCGGGTCCCGCGGGCCGCGATGCGGCGCTGAGGGCCTCCGGAGCGCGCGGCCCGGCATGACGCGCTGACGGCCTCTGTGCCGCCCCGGGCCGGCCGCCCGGCCTGCTCCGCCATGGCGAGTGACAGCGGCGGGCTCAGCCGGCTCAGCGGGCCGAGCGCTAGCGAGCGCGAGCGCCAGTACTGCGAGCTGTGCGGAAAGATGGAGAACCTGCTGCGCTGCGGCCGCTGCCGGAGCTCCTTCTACTGCTCCAAGGAGCACCAGCGCCGGGACTGGAAGAAGCACAAGCTCGTATGCCAGAGCGGCGAGGCCGGGCCCAAAGGGGCTCCTGCGGCGGGGGGAGCGGCCCGGACAACGGCGGGGCCGCGCAGGGACGACGCTGATCCGGCGTCCGCGCCAGCCGCTGGGGACGCCGCCGGGGCCCCCCGTGGAGGCCGCCGAGACCTCGAGGCGCCCCCGGCCGGGCGCTCTCCGCGCCCGGAGCGCACCCTGCTAAGCCCCGGGGAGGCGCTAAACCCTGGTGGCGGAGCCGGGGGACCGCGGCCCAACGGGCAGACGAAGCCGCTGCCTGCTCTGAAGCTGGCGCTGGAGTACATCGTGCCGTGCATGAACAAGCACGGCATCTGCGTCGTGGACGACTTCCTGGGCCGGGAAACGGGACAGCAGATCGGCGACGAGGTGCGCGCACTGCACGACACCGGCAAGTTCACGGACGGGCAGCTTGTCAGCCAAAAGAGCGACTCGTCCAAGGACATCCGGGGCGACCAGATCACCTGGGTGGAGGGCAAGGAGCCCGGCTGCGAAACCATCGGGCTGCTTATGAGCAACATGGACGACCTCATCCGCCACTGCAATGGGAAGCTGGGCAGCTACAAGATCAACGGGCGCACGAAGGTGAGTCGAGGGTGGGCGGGCGGGCGGGGAGGTGAGGGGTTAGGTCGCGGGACCGGGCGGGCTGTGTCCACAAGCTGCCCTTGCTGAGTGCAGGGCTGACCCCAGGCGCGGCATGTGCACTTTCAGTGGCTCTGTAAATCTCGCTGCGGTGCTAACCACGCCTAGCCACGGGGGGATTAGGGTATCCTATCTCCCGGCGTCTGCCAAGCTGTTTGTGGCTTGCCTCACTCTAACCGAGCGTCCGACGCTGCGCATTCTGTAGAGAATCGGTGGGCGGAACTCAGGGCACCTTGAGCACATCTAGGGCAAAGATTCCCGCATCCAGGAAGAGCTTCGCTGCACCCCTTACAGATCGGTAGCGTTCTTCATCCCTACTGTTTTGCAACCCGCTACACACGGGGAAAGAGATAATTCCGTTTGCAGGTCTGCGTGGAGGCAAGTTGCGTGTTTAGCACCAGGTTACCTCGATATGCTTTGTTAATGTGATCCTTCTGTTTAGAAAGAGCTTTCAGTAGCTTCTTGGAAAACTGTCAGCACGGAATTGAGGCAGGAGGGGGATTCGCCAGGTTTCACTTGGGTGAAATCTTGTTGCTTTCTTTTTGCTATTGCACTCCCTACCCTCACCCCAGTGGGCAGTGTTTTCCCAGTCAGACCCTCCTCCCTCCCGGCAAGTTAACAGCAGAGCTGGTGCTACTCCCGCAGCTCTTTGGCATCCCAGAAGTAAATCTTTTCTTTGTATCCTGCTCCAGGGCTACCGCACTGTACCTCCTCCACCATCAAGTCTCTGATGTTATGAGTTTTGAGAGGTTGTCTCCTGGGAAGTTATCACAGGCGCTTGTTTGTACCAGCCCGGTTTTTCCCACCGTGTGCGCGCTCTGTGTGTGTGTGTGTGTGTGTGTGTGTGTGGTGTGCAAGTGCGCACTTGTGTCTAAAACTGCCTTGACAGTGAGTGACTCTACCTGAGTAGAGGCCACAGTACAGTTCTAAAAGGGAAAGTTTTGTAGGGAAAAACAGTGTAATATCTGATTTACATCTTTCAGATGTACTGCAGCAGGAAAACCCTTGTTTTTATTAAGTAGTCTTCGAGAAAAAGTAATAGTCGCTTAAAATTAAGGAAGAGGGATCCAATTCAGCCTCAGCCTTGGTTTCCGCAAGATTTTCATTTCTGTTAAAAAGGAAGGTCACCATGAATCAGAAATCTCAGTGTAGCCATGAACTAAAGAGCAGGAAAGGAAAGCAAGGAATAGGGTTGAGCATGTGGACACTGAGCATATCCTGTGGCGAGGGCACAGGGTTAAGTTGGAGCCGTGTAGGCGCTGATGTCCAAAATCTTTCCTGATCTGCTTTTTGCGGGCAACTGAGGTTTGTAGTCATGTTGAGACCTCATCTCTCCCGTCTTCCTTTTCCTGTCCCCTGACTGTGAGAGCTGGGCCTCTTCTGTGAAGCGATAGGAAATGTCACCTCCTTCCTCGTGGGGTGGGGGTCTAAAGTAAAAAGCAAGGGTTTAAGTCACTTGACTAGGAGCATTATTGCTGAATAAACAGCTAGATAAAGGAAGGATGGATTTTTATACTATGTGGGTTTACCTTAAAATCAGGGACTCAGTTTCAGGATCTGTGAATGGTTTCAGGGAATTCTTTTCTTTCTACTTCTTGACTGAGTTTTAATAATCGTGTTTGAACATGTTATTTAAGTATTCCTTAGAAAACAAGCGTGCTTGCTTTGGGGGACTGAGAAGTGATCACAGTGCTCTCTACAGCCATTGATCAACCATAGGGTGCCGGGACCAGATCAAGCAGTAGGGACACAGCCACAGTAACCCTAGTCCTGTGAAGTGGGTAGTTTTATCCTAATTTACATTTATGGAAATTTCACTTTAGCTTTGACCAAGCCCTGCTGCTTTCACAAAACCTGGCTGAAATTCTAGTTCAAGTGAGTCAGGGTTGGTGCTTTTCCTGTTATCCTGAATGCAGGTGGAACTTTGGATGAGTGGGATTGTTTACATTTTTGTTCATCATAAGCAAATAACAGTTTTATATATGAATAATCACCCTCCCTGGTTGGGCTGCCTTACACTTCTTAATATAGACACTGAACAATGTTTATTTCATGCAGTGACTTAAAAGCCACTTTATATTTACCTAAATCATGCCCACTTAATTGTAACTCCTAAAAGAGGACAGGATATAGTTATTATGTGTGGTTGGAGAAGGGGGTCTTCAGTAAAAAATTTTATTGTCCTTTATAATATTACAGTGATATGAATGTGTAGTGCTGCTCACAGAGGCAGGTGGGTGGTTTCAGCATCACAGCCTATGGATGAGGAAAGGGAATGAAGCTTGTTTGCTTATTTGAAATCTTGCAGAACATTAAGACCTAAGTTCTGCTTGTGACCAAGCGTCTCATATTCTATTTCACCAACCTCGTCTATACTGTGTGTGCTGCATGTGTGTGTTAGGGCCTGGCAGTCTGGGGGGTGTGGTTGGCTGTGGCTCACACAGTTCGAGCTTTGGTTTCAGCTTCTGACTTCATGCCTGCTTATCTGGCCACTGTTTATCCAGCTGTTTTAAAAGAGGAACCACAGGGAAGAGTGAAGTAATACAGGAGAAAAAACAGAAACCCACTGTTGCCACTGCTGTGACTGGGTTCTGCTTGCAGTCCACTTTCTCCCAGCTTCTTTGGGATTTCCCCTTTTACCCTTAAACTGCCCTTTGATTCTCCACCCTTTCTCCTGCCAGGAGCCTGCAGGCGTGTCCAGTAGACAGCAGTGCAATCTGCCGTTCACTGCAGAGGTCTTGGAGGCACACAGAAACCCATAGCAGTCTTGGCTGGGTGCAGGCGAAAGGACTGCAGATGGTCCCGAGGAAACAGAACCTTCCCATTGCGTTTCCCTGAAGGAAATATATGCTCGTTACGATGAAATGGCTGGAATCGTGTGCGTAGCATTTAACCCAAAACTTCACGTGGTCATTTAACATTTAAGGAAAAGAAGTGATAAAATAAGTTGAGACCAGTAGCACCAGTTTTCATTAGTGCCACAGTCAGTTTTGGCTGATAACTAATAAAGCATAGAATGGAGTAAAAAATAAGGAATAGAACAAGACACAGCCTGCTGCTTTATTGTTGATACCATAGAGGTGTAGTGACAGTCTTCTTCAAGTGAAAACAGGGAAGCCAGGAAGAAGACCAATGCTGACCATGCCCTCTTGAGCTCAGCTTCTAGCCTTCAGACTGTGAGAAATGAACTTAGGGTGCTGGAGTCTAAATAAATGCAAACACAGAACCAAACAAAATTTCTTCTCCATCTACTTCTGCTACCCTTGTTCTCCTCTGGGAATCCTGGCCGTTACAAAGTGAAATAGCCCGTTCATGGTTACTGTCTGCATCAGAATGCAAGTTAATTCAGCTACCCCGCGCACAGACAGGCTGGGAATGCTGCACCTGCAGCCATCCTGGCAGCTGTTGAGGAAATGCTCCTGTGTAGACTTACAAGGTTGCAGTGAGCCAAGTTCAACTTTATAGGAAAATACTTCCATCTAATGAGTTAGTTTACCTGAAAATGAGCACCTTGAATCCTAAAGGCGTTTTATGTTAAGTTAAAAAGGCTTTGGGGTTTAGGAGGAGGGGCAAGATTATAGCTCTTTTTTGTTATTTTTTAGTACGTAGTAAGTAGTTACATTAAGTAGTTACATTTATCGATGATCACAGGACAGCAGAAACAGGGAGAGGATGCACCAAATAAAACAAATAAAAAAAGGTGAAGGGGGAAGATGGGGTATAGCTCTTTTATCTATTAGCTGATATGTCTCAGAAATATCTTGAACACCTTTAGTTACCCCAAGGAAAGGGAAGAGGAATATCACAGCATAGAAGGGTTATGTGCTCCTTTTAGATCTAAATTGGATATTGGGTCAGTTGCTAAGGTTTCATAATCAGCCAGTTGCTAGATCTCTGAGTCTCAGTTCTTCCATTTATAACTTTTTTTTTCTTTTTTGGGACAGGGTCCTGCTATGTAGTTTCAGCCTGACCTTGAGCTTGCTATGTAGCCCAGGGTGACTTTGAACTCTCTGCAGTCCTCCTGCCTCAGTCCCCTCAGTGCTGGCATTATGGGCATGTACCACCATACCCAGCAGAAATGGTATTAAATGATAGCTTTCTCTGCCTCTCAGTCTTGGAGTGAGGAATACAGATAGTCCATCTTATAAAGTACGTTCTAAATTGAGAAGCACTATAGAGAACTGTTGTTAACTATCACTCTTCTCATTTTATTATTATCAATTAATTGATTTCTGAGACAAAGTTGCTGTGTAGTTCAGGCTGGCCTTGAACTTGTTATGTATCCTTGACTGGCCTTGATCTCTTGGCAGTCCTCCTGCCTTAGCCTCCTGAGCACCCATTACAGGTGTGTATCACTATGGTGGCTTCTTATTTTAAAACTATTATTATTCTGGTTCTTTTAAGAGTTGTGTGTTCTCTCTGTTCCCTCACTCATAAACTGGAGAAAAGGGGCTTAGAACCGCTCCCCACCACATTTTTTTTCAAAATAGGAAACACTGTTTGTCCTAGAGAGGCTGAGTTGTTCAAGGACACAGAGTTGCTTAGTGAAAAAACTGGCTGTTTGGTTCCACTCCCTCTTCTGCCAGCACCTTGTGTAGAAGTCACATAGTCCTGCCTAACTGAGTGATCTGTTTCTTGCCATTTTGGATGTTTGTGACTTCCTTTTCCTTCTCTGCCCCACTTTGCCGTTCTGTACTTTGGCTGATCTGACCCCCGTGGAGCTTTTCCTCTGGTGGACGCTGGCCTGGCCTGGCCTGGCTTCCTTGCAGGAGGGACGTGCTTCCCCACAGCTGGCTTTCCTCTGCCATTGTGTGAACCGCTCCCTGGGGCAGCCTCCCTTCTTCCTTCCTCCCTAAAGCTTCCCTTTCCCTGGTTTCCCCTCTTGCGCTTGACTCTGTCTCTGCCCTTCTCCCTTGTTTTGAAGTCCAGGCCTTTCTGGTTTGTCTTTGGATAGAAGTTAGCAATTTAGTTTTTTTTACTTAATTTTACTAACTTTTTCCCTTTCCTCCTATCAAATGTTCAAGCCGCTGTCATGGAGCCACGTTTCCATGCTGCCCGAGCCCACCTCCTTTCCACAACACCCAGTTGTACATTCACTTGTCCTCTGCAGCTGCAAGTTGGTATCAGATAACTTACTGGGCTGAATCCACAGCTCGTCCTTGACTTTTTTTTTGCATTATGGCCAGGTCAGCCTGCCCTGGGGGTGTGGCTGGCGCAGCATCTGGGGCTGGGGATCGAACCTGCAGTCTCTGTCACTGCGGTTGCCTAAGCTCTCCTAAACAGGCGCTTTAGACCTCTGAAAGGTCTGCTGGCCTCTTGTCCTTGACTCTTAAAGTCCAGCGGCACTGCTTCTGCTGTAGAAAACAACCTGATGGATGGTTAACCGGAATCTTCCCTTGCAGCACTTTAGTTCCTGCTGTGTTTCCTAGTCCAGACTCTGAACTCTCTGGCCACCCAGAGGGGACATTCTGTACTCTGTGCTCATACTTTTCATAACTGGCTCACTACTGGCTTTGTCTCTGAAGTGCTTGGGCAGTAGGCCTGGCCCCTGTGTGCCCACTGACATCCCTGCAGTGTCCCCGAGCTTGCATCCTTATGGTCCTTATTCAGCATCCCAGATCACACTTCTTTACCAAATGCCCTTGGATCCTGGTGTTCACGGAATCTTTTTTAAAGCATTTTTTCATTAGCAAATACTTTATGAATGCTATCCACAGACAAGCACTGGCCGAGGAGCCTGTGCTGTCCTGTGTTAGACAGCATCCGTAGGTGTGTGCGAGGGATACCTGGCATCTTGTGGCAAAATCAGGGACAGAAGTGAACAAGATAAAGATAAGGTGAAATCACGTAGGAAGATGATACTTGAGTGTAGATGTTAAGTGAAGAGCTTGGCAAACCTTGTTGATAGGCAGTGATGGGCATTCCACAGAGAAAGTGAATCACAGACACCCTGATGTTAAATGTGCCTGGTGTGTAGAGAAAACAGGAAGCCACCAGAGGATGGGACTAGCGAGCCATGGGCTGCAGAAGAGAGCAGTTTTGCCATATAAGCTCTAGTAGGGGCTCCAGGTTTTAGTGTGGGTAATAGGGGAAACCGCTGAACAGTTTGTTTCAAAAGAGCTCTAGCTGGCTGCAGTGGCGCACACCTGTAATTGCAATGCTCAGGAGGCTGAGGTAGGAAGATTTCCATAATCTTGAGGCTAGCCTAGGTTACATGAGTTCCAGGCCAGTCTGAACTACATAGTAAGACCCTGTCTAAAGTAAATAAAAGGCTGGCCAGATAGCTCAGCAGATTAAAGAGCCTGCAGACACAAGGACCAGGTTCAATCCCCAATGTGCTATGCCAGCCCTGCTCCCAGGGTGCGCTGAGATGGATGATCGAAGCTGGGTGGGGTGGCACAAGCCTGTAATCCCAGTGCTTGAGAGGCTAAAACAGTAGGATCACTGAGTCCAATCTGTGTAGTGAGACCCTGTACTAAGTATATTAAAAAAAGATAGGTCTTTGGGCTGGGGAGAGAGCTCAGTAGAATAAGTGCCTGCCTGGCAAGTGCAGGGTCTTGAGTTTAATCCCTGGAACTGGAAAAATAAACCAAAACTAAAAATAAATAAATTAATAAAAAATTTAAAACCCCAAAATCGAACTCCATAAATCAGGCATGGTGACTTATACCTCCTAGTCCCAACTACTTAAAACCTCACTATTTGGAGAGTAGTCTGGGCAACAGAATAAGTCTACGTTTCTTTCAAAAGGTGGGAGAGAGAGATCTCTGTGGCTGCTGTGTGAGTAGACTCAAGGATGAAGGAGGGAAGCAGGAATAGCAGTAAGGGAACTCGCGCCTTTGTCTGGGTACCAGGCGACAGAGGCTTTGCATAGGCACTGTGAACACAGAATTAATTGAATTGTGAATGTGTTTTGGATTCAGGGTCGTGGGGTCTGCTGAATGGATCAGACCTCAGGCAGAAGAGGAGGAGTCAAGAATTACTTCAAGCTCTTGGCTTGGGTAATTGTAGAGAAAGAATTATTATTTTGCCTTGCCCTGACTCTTCTGCTTTTCTTCACTTGCCCCACTGTTCAGTTTCCATTTATAGCAGCCGCTGTAAATGCTGACACTTCCCAGCGATAGCCACAGGAAGCAGCTCTGCGTAACCCTTTTCCACATTCCTCAGCATGGCTGTGCCTGCGGTGGCTTCTCTGGACCCCACGGCGCTGTCCTCACATGAGGTGCCCTCTTGGGTGAACTGCTCACATACAGGAGCTGGGAAAGCAGCGCGAAAAGAAATATGCAAGTTCACAGAAAATTCGCAGAAACTTTGGAGAAGATCAACTGGTTTAATGTGAAACAAGCAAGCACAGATTTTGATACAAAGTCTGAAATGAAAAAAGTATCTTCATTTAAATGAGCTGTTCCCAGTCAGACTGCTGGCTGGGCATAGCGACACACACCAATAAATTATCCAAGCACTTGCAAGGCTGAGACCTGAGTTAGAGAGCATGAGCTACATAATGAGTTAAGGATGGCCTGAGCCACACAGTGAGACCTGTGTCGGAACAACAAAACTAAAAGAATCAGGCTGGGCATGGTGGCAGATGATTTTTATGCCAGCCCTCTGGGAGGCTGAGATAGCAAGAAAGAAAGTTTGAACCCAGCCTGGCCAACTTAGCAACTTAGTGAGATCCTGTGTGGGGAAAAAAGGTGACCCTAGATTCAATCCCCAGTACTTAAAAAAAAGACGACCAGGAGTAGATAGTGTGACCATAGACTATCTAACAAAGCACCATGTGCCAGCTTCCTAATGTAGTGAGTACAGGAGAAAATGAACTTAGTTTAGGGACTGAGGATAACTTGGGAACACAGAATAAATGGGTGACATTCTTGCACCTTGACAGAGAATTTTGCATGAGAGTTACAGTTAAAATACCAGCGATCAAATAGTACTGCTATTAAAATTAGAATATGACATCCACGGCTTTTCAGCATAGGAAATGTTGCCTTTTGCTAAGGTGGGCAGGGATCTTAAAGTATGGGAAAATGTCAGGTTAATTGTATATGAACCACTTTTAAAATGCTAAAACCTGAAAGGTCAAACCTTGAGCTGTGGAACCCAGAAACCTGCATCTCATCTGAATTCAAGCAAGTTCAATTATTGGCTGGCTTTTGGTTTCTGTTGAGACAAGGTTTAACTGTGTAGTCGGTCCATGTTGGAAGACCCTCCTGCTTTAGCCTTCCAAGTACTGGGATTATATGTCTATGCTGCCATAGAGGGCAAGACTAGTTTTTGAATAAGAAAACCTGAGTAGAGCCAGGCATGATAGTTCATGCCTATAATCCCAGCACTCTAGGAGACTGGGATCACAAGTTCAAACTTAGCCTGGGTGAGTTTTTAATTTTTTTTTTTTTTTTTTTTTTTTTTTTTATGTTTGTTACAAGGTCATGCTGCTCAGACTCCTGTTTTCAGCCTCCCCAGTGCTAGTATTTACAGCCATGTACCACCACACCCAGTCTTGGTGTGCCTGGGGGCAGGGCTGGCACAGCATGTAGTGCCAAGGATCAAACCCTTGTGCTTGCCTAAGCAGGCACTTAGTCCACTGACCTATCTTGCCAGCTCTATCCTGGGCAATTTAATGAGACCCTACCTCAAAATAAAACATAAAATGGGCTGAGGATGTACCCATCCTTCTACATAAAGGCTCTGTGTTTAATCCCTTGCATTATGGACAATGGAGTTAGACAAAATATAGGCAGTCAGATAGGGCTATGCTCTCAAAGGAGCCAGTGTAGAAATGAGATACTTTGCAAATGTGGGAGAGATAGGCACCTCTACTGTGGGACGGACCTCAAGACAAAAGATGAAGCAAATGTACCCACGTTCTTCCCAAGCATAAACACCAGGGATTGATATTCTAAGTAGGTGTCTACCACCTTGAGAAAGCAAGAAAGTGCTACCAACACATCTTTCGACAGGAAAAGCTGCTTTCCGTTCATGTCCACTTGCTTTGTGACTCGCTTCTCCTTTTGATCCTGATTTAACCAGTTTTACCTGAGCAATTATATTTGTAATCTTAATTGGTTGACCATGGTTTTGTCCCACTTCATGCCCATCTTGCAATTTCCTATTTTGCCCCACTTAGACTTGCCTCACATTGTGAATTTGCTCTATAAAAATCCCTGGAGAGGACAGGTTCCTACGCAACCCACTCAGGACCCCTTCTGTCGGAAGGAAGCTTTCTTTCCTCCAGTAAAGACACTCTGCTCTTAACTACCATTGTTCGTAAAATTCATTCTTTGATTTTTGAGAACATGAACTTGTACCAGATATCTAGGAGGTTGGGAGCTTCTTTCCTCTTTATCACTAGTACTGTAGTAAAATAAAACAAACTGAATAAGAAACATCAAATGTAACCAGTAAATTGAAAAAGACCAGCCAGGAATTTGGAGAATTTTTTCATTTCACTTGAATATTTTTTATTAATGTTGACACTTTCCATTCTCATAGGAGGTAACAAGAGGCTCTGATTATTTTTGTACATAATTACCACCTATGCTGTCTCTAGACATTTTTTACCTCTATTATGTCTTTTGCTGACTTCTATTTGCACTACTTGTTTGGGTTTTTTAGAAGCAGAATATATTTACTGGGGGGGAGAAAAAACTGTAAGAGAGATAGAAGGGTTCCCGAATGGGTTACCAAGGAACCTGCCTTTTCTGGACATTTTTATAGAGCCAGTTCACTACATGAGTTGGGACCAAGTTGGGCAAAATGGGAAATCACTAGGTGGAACAAAACCATGGTCAAGCATAATTGCTCAGGTAAAATTTATGAAATCGGGATCAAATGGGGAAGCAAGTCAAAAAGCAAGCAGACATGAATACAGAACAGGGTTTTTTTCCTGTAGTGCTGTGGGTTAGTGACTGTTCCCTGCTTTCTTAAGGTTTTATATAGAATATCAATCCCTCATGTATCTTGCTTTCTGCACTGGCTCCTTTGAGAGCCTCGCCCTATCTCACTGCCTATAATATTTTATCTAACTTAGTTGACTACAACGTTCTCTCCTCTAAAGAAATATCCTGAACTACCATGAGGGAGTAATGGGCAATGACTAGTCTGGCTTTTTCAGGCCAAAGGGAGTAGTAGTTGTTGATTGGCAATCAGAGATACTCTCCAGAGGTTTTATCTAAAGGCCCTGAATAGACAGCAGGCATTTTCATCTTGGGCTTGTGTGCAGCTTTAAGTCTAGAGGAGACAAAGCCAAAGAAACAATTAACTATGCATGGACCAAATAATAGGATCAACAGGATAATTATGAATATGATCAATAAAGATTTTCACTAAGAAGAGCCAGTAATGACTTCCCACGAAGAGGATAAGGATATAGTCTAGGGAATTTCTGAGTCTTGACATGCCATTGATTTGTCATCTGTTATCTTGGACAGCTATTGAGATATTAGTGAAAGGATCAGGGGTGTGTGTGTGTGTGTGTGTGTGTGTGTGTGTGTGTGTGTGTGTTTTAAGGCAGGGTCTTAATATGTAGCCCAAGGTGGCCTCAAACTCCCAGCAATCTTCCATTGGCCTTTGAGTACTAGGATGACATGTGTGTCCCCCAATGCCTGACATGAAATGAGTTTCTCAAATTTTTTTTTTAGTTAGAAAACCTAATGTGTTCACCCCTGTAAGCTGAGTCTACTTAATGGCTTCCACAGTGCTGGTAGCCAGCCATCCAACTCTGAAAATCTTTGCTACTTAGTTACTACCCTGAGTCTTAATCTTTCAGTTATTTTTTCCTTATTGTATCTTTTAGTTTTTCCTTCTTTTCCTCCATATCTAACCGTAGCTTGCAAGGTAAGCACTTACTCCACTGAGCTATCTCCCCAGCCCCAGCTGTCTCCCTGGTCCCCTAACTGTAGCTTTTTTTAAAAACTCAGTTAATAGCTTTCTGCTTATTCCCATAAGAGTACAGTGCCTATAGGGAGGACTTGAAGCATCTGTATTTCTAGACTTCTCTTCTCAGCGTGTATTAGCTGTCATTGCTGTGGAACAGATCACCCAAAACATAAAGGCTGACAGTGGTGAAGGTTACCGTGCATCCTGGCTGAAACTGATGAAGGTTGCCACACACTGGTTTCCAGCAGTGGGGCTGTGTGCTGTCATGGGGAAGGAGCTGCTTCCAGGCCCCTGCTGGTTCCTGAGCACTGTGGGGGTTGCACTTAGCTCTTAGCCATGTGGGCCTCTCTGACCAGGCTGTGTATTGCCAGTGTATGTGCAGGCCACAGAGGCAGCAGAGCCTCCCAGCAAGATGGAGGCTCCAGTTGTAGAAGTGCAGCTTGGCTCCTGGGCTGTGTTCTGTGAGAAACAGTCAGTCACTCAGGCTTTATGCTCCCCAGTGCTTCCTCGCCCATCCAGTGGGCGACGTCGTTTCGCGTATGCCCTTGCCGTGGTGCTCTGCTTTAGCACAGGCCCAGGAGCAGTGAGACCAACATGTGGGGACTGGAATCACCGAAATCTCTTCATTACCTTGCCGAGTCAGAGAATTGGCTATAAGCAAGTTAGAGCTGACTTCACAGGAGTGAAGTTCCAATTGAATTTTCCAATAACAACAATTCTACCTTGAAGTGGAGCCTAAATGTATGTCTGTCAGGCTGTACCAATCTGCTGTGTTCGTATGGAACATGTAAAGTTTCGCATCCTGTCACCCATATTCCCTCCACCATCATTGTCTTAACTGGAATGGGTATAAAACTCAGTCTCCTTATCAGGAGAAGTCATTATTCAACTAAAAAGAAGGGAAAAATAAATCTAAATCTGTTTTGTAACAGCTATCAGGCCCACAGATGTTTCTGTGTTAACACTTGACTTTTCTCATTTTATCACCCTATATAGTCAGACAAATAACAGTAGGAGTGGACATTATGTTTTGAGGATCACAGACATACACCTGACTCACAGCCCTAAGATGTGTGTTTAGAAGCTGGGTGTAGTAGCACATTCCAGTAATGCCAGCACTTGGGAGGCTGAGTCAGGAAGATCACCTGGAATTCAAGGCCAGCCTGGACTACATAGTGGGACCCTGTCTCAAAAAAAAGACATATATTTCGATGACATCAGGTCTTTATCTAGTGACTAATCTGTGGGCTTGTAATAATCAAACCTTCATCGGAAGTAGCAGGAGGCTCTGGAGCAAAGACCTGCACCAGGAGCCATGTCGTATCCACAGACTCACTACTGTCTGTGGTGCCAGTCTTTTTTTCCTCCAGTACTGGGGGTTGAGAGCCTTCACACTAAGCTACTTCTCCAGGTCTTTTTAATGTTTTGTTTTTGAGTTTCAAAAATAAAAAGTCTTATCAGGATCCCAGTAAGTTGCTTACTTGCTCAGGCTGGGCTTACACTTTCAGTCCTCCTGCCTCAGCCTCCCAGAGTGCCAGGACTGCCAGCATTGTGACACAGTACTGGCATCCACTTTTTGGTTGGTTGTTTTGCCTATGACTATGCAAGATCTGAAAATCTCAGCAGAAGAATCTTGCATGCTTGCCTCGTGTTCCTGGAGTGGTGGAGGAAGGCACTCTGGGTGCCTATGACTCTTCCACAGAGGTTTAAGGAGCAGCCTTCACACTCCTGGGCTCCTGTTGCTTTTCACCTTTGGATTGATCTCAGATCCTGTTCTTTTGCGAGTGGAAAACCAGCTGAACTGTCCAGTGGTTTATTACTACTGTTCTCCTCAGGGACGGGGCTTTCCTTTCTGCCTGAGTGCTGTAACTCCAGCAAGTGGAGAGGAATCTGATGACTGGGTAAAGCTCCTCTCCCAGGGTCATGAGATGGAGAGGTGCAAGTTACCTTTTATTTGTTTGTTTATTTTTTCTGCTCCTTTTATCTGCTGTTCTCCTCCTCAGCTTTTCCGCCGGCACTTTCCCAGACTCCTTCCCAGCATCACTTAAAGACTCTCCCGATGTGTCCTGGGAGATGAAAGATCTGGAATCCAAGTGGCCACATGTGGCCCTGGGCAGCATAAGCTTTTAATAATATTGCATGGTTTTTTTTTTTTAAGTGATATTTTTCATGACTGCATTTCATAGTGCACAGTGTGGATGAGATAGGTGGTGGTGGGACACTGTGTAGGGGAGGCTGAGGTGCAGGGCTGACTGCCCGGTGACCGCCCCACCCTTGCTGCACAGTCCAGTGGAACCCTGAGTACCAATGTAGTGAGCACAACACAGCAACTGCAGATAGTAGTGTTGCAGCCACCTACTCAAGGAGTAAAATAAGACGAAAATCTCCTGAGGAGCATCCTGAGAAGTTACTAAAAATTGCAGCTACTTCCATCCAAACAAACAGTGAAGCCTTATTTTGCAAGAATAAAGTCGAATATCACACTAGTTTTATATATTTTGTTTTTTGAGACAGGGTGTATGTAGTTCAGACTGGCCTTGAAATCTCTATAGATAGCCAGGGCTGACCTCAAACTCAGCGTCCCCAGTGCTGGGATTATAGGTGTGTGCCACCATGCCCAGCTAATTTTGTTTGCCTTTTTTCTGTTACATAAACATATTTAAAAATAAGCTTTGTTACGTATGCACATTTACTATGTTAAATGCTTTCTTTAAAATTTAGGGGTTTGGAGGGCAGGGATTGTTTTTGAGAGCCTTGCTTTTTTAGTTCAGGGCAGTCTTGAACACACTATGCAGCCCAGGATGGACTCAAGCTTGTGGTGATTTTCCTGTGTCAGCCTAGTATGCCAGTACATCCTGTGCTATGTTACATATTTTCAGGGTAGTCCAAAACAGTTCCTCTTCGTTTAGTGCAGCCCAGGCAAAGCCAGAGTTCTTTGGATGCCCGTGATCTAGACCAAGAAGAAGCCAAAGGTTAGATGTGGGAGTGGAGAGCAAAGTTACAGAAAGACTGAAAAAGGATGATGAACAATACTGTGAGTGGAGGGAGTTGGTAAATTAAGTTCAACTGAAGAAAATGAACTAAAAGGGAAAAGATTAAGTCAATATAAAGTATCCAGGGACAATATAAAGCAGATGCAAGAGCCACACATTTTTGGAATATAAAATAGATACAAAACACTGGTCCAAGAAATATTGAATAGGATCATTTGGTTAGCACTTCCCTGCAGGTGCCCTAAATTGGAGGGACAGACAACTTTGACCACACTTCCAAGCCACCCCTGTTGTGAGCTGGCTTGCCTCATGAAGCATGTTAGATAATTTGGCATGTTGGTTAAGGTAACACATAGCAGATGCCTTGGTTTTGCTCCCCACATAGTTTTAAAGAAATGCAGTACAGCATGTGGGCTGCATGTGCCTCATAATGCAGCTCACGAAATAAAGCACAACTCTGTCTTTTTTTTTTTTTGGCGGGGTGTGCTACTCGGAATCAAACTCAGGACCTTGTGCTTGTCAGGCAGGTGCTGTGCCACTGAGCTGTACCCCTGGTCTGGACAGCTCACTTTGAGAAGCAAAACTTACTGAGGAACTTGGAACACTTGAGATACTATACCACTTTGCTGTTACATTTATGAGAAAGGAAGATGACTCCATGAGTTTCTCATAAAATTTATTTGAGGAGCTTTTAACACTTGATGTGCTGCTGCTTTGCATATGGAGAAGATGATTCCACAAGTTTCAGTTTTATTTATTGAGATGATTTGAATGGAATATCTAGCCCAATTTGCCTGGAAAACAAACAGGTAGTTCTTAAAGATACTATGAAATAACACACTAAAATGTCATTATGTGACAAGGATGGTAACAGTCTGGAAGTTCTAAGTAATCTAATAGCCATAGATTGCTAGATAGTGCCTGGGTTAGCATCAAAGCCCCAGTGAGATAATATATTTGAACACACTTAATAATATTTAAAAGCTTGCAGTTATTTCTATTATTATTTCATCACTGAAGTTAATACAGTCTACCCATTGAAACAGTTCAAGAAGGAAAAGCAAGTCCCCAGGTCCATTCTTTTTCTGCTGTGGCAAAGAATCAATGGGGGCTGTGAGTGCCAGCCTTGAGTTGGCTTATTTAGAGACAGGGTGTTGCTGAGTTGCTCTGGCTGAGTTTGAACGTGGGGAATGTTCCCCCACCAGCCTTCTTCAGTGCTTAGGTGTGCAGTGCTCTGCTGAAGTTGCTTCTTGATTATTTGCCTTTAAGCGTCTGTTCCTGGTGATCTGTTTGTTCCAGTGTACACTTCTCCTGGGGTGATCTCATGCTCTGTGAGGGTTCGGCATCCTGTCGATTTGTCTCTTTCAAACTCTTGTTCTACTTAATTGCTGCCAGATTTAAGCATATTTTCTAACAACTTGAGCATCAGCTGTCTTGGTGCAGTAGGAGCTTGTGGGAATAGCCAGGTTAGGAAGGAGGGATGAGGCCAGCCTGCTGCTGTCATCTCAGTGAAGAATAGTGGTTGTCACTGATAGGTTCTGGCCCTAGTATGAATTGCTGAATTCATTATGGTGGTCGTCTAATACAGCTGATGCCCTTAAAACCAAAGCCATCTTCCCAAGGCCACCTACCCCCTTCTGCAATTTAGCCCAGGACATAATTTCCTTTCACCCTTCCCACTGCCTCAGGAAAGACCCCCAGTCAGCGCCCTCAGGTACATCTAAACATCCCCTCCAAACTCCACCCCTGGCAGAAGGCATAAAAGCCTCAGCCTCCCTTTGTTTCAATCAAGAGAGAGTCCTCATCCTTCCCCACATTCTCTCCTGTGACCTCAAAGAAAATAAAGCCTCTTTCCCCTTTTCCTTCTGCCTGTTTCTGTGCTGCGGCATCACCTGAAAAAACCTATCAGTTGCTGGTGTTGGGATTGACTTCAGCACTCAGGACATGCTGGGGCACTCCTCACTCCTACTGGGCCTGACAGTCAGCCACCTACCTGCATTTGTCTGTAAAGGTTGCAAACTCGAGTTTAGTGCTAATAGTTGCCCATGTTAAAGGATGAGCTGGGGGAGTGAAATGGATTCTGTCCTTGAGCTGTAGCTGTTTCTTCAGCAAGTGCTCACAGAGCACCTGCTCTGTGCTGGGCTTTGGGAATGCTGCGGTTCCTGGATGACAGCTCTTCTCTGCCCCTCACGGCTTGCTTCTGAGTGAACTGTAGCCCAGTTGGGATGGATGTTCACAGGATATGCTGGACCCTGTGCAGATCCCAAGATAACCTCACCTGTCTTTGGCCAGTTCTGTTTCTCTGGAAGAAGCCATTATAGAGACCAGGGAAAAGATGGGCTGAAGGGCTTGGGAGATAGCTCACCAGCGTAAGTGCCTGCCTGGCAAGCACAAGATCCTGAGTTCGATTCCCAGTAGCAAAAAAAAAAAAAAAAAAGATGGGCTGGAGTTCCATTCACATCTGGAAAAAGTGTCTCCAAGGAACATACTTTCCTCTATCAGTGTGACAGTTGTACTTACTTAAAGGTTATTTCCTGGCTGGCTGTTCTTGTTCCCACTTACACTTTCCTGTTGAAAGCTGCCTTCACTGTTCCGGTGTCTAGCCTTTTTCATTTCCTTTTTGTGTCTTTCTAGTCTATCCTGCCCATTGCTCCCCTTTTACTAGAATGTTTTCCTTCCTGGCGTGATTTCTGGGTCCCTGGGCCTGCCTACATTTCTTCTCTGCCTGTCCCAGCTTTTTCCATGGGTGGGAGGGTGTTTTTCAGAGTTTGCACCTCACCTACAGTCTCCACAGGTACTGCTTGGGGAGCCTGGGGTGGGAGTGCCAGTCTTGAAGGCAGTGTCTTCGGAGGGTTTGACACTGGGACTTGGGGAGTGTTAGATTTGAATTTTCCCTGTCCCCTGGAGTTGAGATTTTAATCTGTGCATGTACTGCTCATCTCCTTCCTTTGTAAATTTACCAAGAGTTAGGAACATCTTACAGCCCATTGTGGTAGTTCATAATTATAATCCCAGCACTATGGGAGGAGGCTAAAGCAGATGGGTTGCAAGATTGAACTCAGCTGGGGCAGTTTAGCAATTTAGCAAGAACTCTTCTCAAAATAAATAAACCAGAGCTGTGGGTGTAGCTCAGGGTGAAGGCCCTGCTTTTAATTCCGGTACTGCCACAGAAACAAAACAAAAAACACCCTCAGAGGTTTTTGTTTGAAAGTAGAGTTTGGTTCTTTCACGTTTTGCTTGCCAGCTGCTCTGTGAACACAGCACTCTTGCCAGCCTCTGCGTCTTTACTACACGTACCCTTTGTGCAGCTCTCAGCTCTCCTGGAATCCCTGGTCCACTGCCCACCACCACACCCCTGCCCAGCGGTTCAAATCTTACACGTTCTTTAGGGTCTGGGTGAGGTTTCCTTCCCAAAGATTCTAGGCTCTCCTGCACACCTGCTGCCCTGTACCTTACCTCCACTGCCCCCACCCTGCCTTCTCACCCAGTTCTAAAACTGCAGATGTTTTCAAAGTCTGTAAATTTTTGTCTTGTGAACAGCTTCTTTCTGTGATTACTAGGCAGTTTCTAGGCCCTAATTTCACTGATAAAAATAGCTGGGCTGGCTTGTCCTTCAGCTGTTTTTAGCCCCAAGGACTAGGAGGAGGGTCTGCTTGGAGGTGAAGTGAAGCTCTGTGTCCTTTACTAGGCCTGAGGCCAGAGTTGGTTACAGATTGAGTCCCAGGGGGAAAAGCTGGCTGGTTCCACCTCTCACCCACCCAGCCAGAGTTGCCCCAGGACATACATGGTATAGCTCAGACCTGCAGCACAATGGAGTTGATGCTGAAAATACTTACCCGCCCTCCTCAGTGACCTGGAAGAGAAAGGTTAATATAGGTCCTGTCCAGTCTGTAAAACAAAACCTTCAAATGCAAAAATTTAAACTTAGAAGATTATTTGGGTTTACTATTATTTATTCAGAACCCCAGATACATTCGAGGAAGTTTTACAGTTGTGTTTTTAAAAGAGGGTGTGGCATAGACAAGATGAGAAATGCTTCTTTCGTATCAGAAAACCTGGCTTTAACCACATTACTAGATTCAGACAGTTAATCAGGTTGCAGAGTAGGCAGCATTACCAGGTTAAAGAAAGGCAGTAGCAGCAGGCATGGTAGCACACACTTGTAGTTCTACCACTCGGGAGGCAGAGGCAAGAGGATTGTGGCAAGTTTGAGGCCAGCCTGGGCAGCATAGGGAGTTTAGGCCAGCCTGAACTATATATCAAAACCTTGTCCAAAATAATAATAATTATGATAATAATAATAATGAAAAAGGAAGATTGCACAGTACAGACCATAGGAACCTGGCTATCTATAAAGGTCCTTTCAGCTTGACCTTGGAATATGTTTGGACGTTTTCATCCTTTAAAAAAATGTTTTGCTTTCCAGTTTTGCTTAATTCTGACACTTAAAATGTATGTCTGTGTATTTATTCTCTTCAGTTTAAGAGTTGCTAAGGAATGTAGCCTGAGTGTGAATCATCACTACAGATGATTTATGTATATGGAATGGTACTTGTTTGGAATAGTTACAACCTAGAGTATTTTGTTTTTTTATTTTTTATTTTTTTATGTATTTGGTACAGGGTCTACAGGATCTCACTATGTAGATCAGATGCATAGTGATTCTCCTGTTTTTAGCCTCCCAAGTGCTGGGATTACAGGTGCACACCACCCACATCCAGTCTCAATTGCTGTCTCAGTGTGCCAGTGTGCGGGCACAGCAGGGGTCCCCCTGACCACTGCATTCTGCCTAAGTATATGCTTTAGTCTGTTGAGCTATCTGGCCGGCCCAACCCAGAGTATTTTAAAATAAAACTTTTTTCTCCCTTTCTGAGACAAGTTTTCTGCTGTGGAATTCAGGCTGGCCTTCAACTAGCTGTGTCGCCTAGGATGGCCTTAAACTCAGCAGTCCCACTGCCTCAGCAGGCGTGCATCACCACATCCGGTCTCAAATAAGACTTCTTGAATAAAGGTATTTTTAGCTAGAAATCAGATGTGGTGATAATCTCTGAAACAGTTTACAGGTGTTTCCAGAGCAGTGATAGAAGCAGGTGTTTCCCGTCTTCATTTGCCTTTGTGCCAACTCCGTAGGGAGAGTGGAACCTGGCACTTCTCACCCCTGCGTGCACACGTGCATAGGTACAGCCCTTCCATAGACCACCGTACAAACCCCCACTGGGAGACAGCTCCATGAAGCCAGGACAAAAACCACCTTACCAGAAGTCAGCTGAGGCTGTGGTAGCTACAGCTGCTGCTGTATTTTGTTGCTCTTCTAGTTCCATGACTTCAGAACGGTTCCTGAGGTTTTCCCGAGAGAGTAGCCAGTAAGTTACAGAGAGAAGGCTGCCAATTGGTCTTGTGACAGGAGTGTGCATGTGAAGAACTCTGAAAGCAGTTTGCCTTTTGGGCTCTCGTTACAGGAGAAGACAGATAACTAGTGTGTACACGTGACTAGGTCTGGATCGCTGCCAAAGGGTCCCCCTCGCCAGACACCACACTCAGCTGTCCTCGATGGAGAATCAGATGTGGGTTGCCCTATAAAAGACTGAGCACCTTTATTACTAATGATTAAACCTGGGCTGTCCTGTCCTCTGTTCTGTCCCCTGCTTGTGCAGGCAAGCATTTAGAAGTTGTGGCTTTTGTTTTAGTTTGTAGTTAAAAGTGGCATTTCAGTAAGATTAGCCTGGAGTTTTATTTTGTTTTTGTGGAACTGGGGATTGAATTTAGGTCCTTGCGCTTGCCAGGCAAGCATTTATTCTACTGAGCTATCTCCCTGGCCCTAGCCTGGAGTTTTAATAATAAAAGCTTTCGTCATAATTCTGCACCAGAGCCCTTTTCAAGCTGTTAGAACTTGGCTTTGGGTTCCCTTAACTGCAAATGTTTGCTCTGGTTTAAGGTGTTGGCTAACACTGGCATCACAAGTTAACATTTAAGATTCAGTTTAGGATTAAGAATGTTTGACTTGCTTGCACTGGGATATCAAAACCTTGTTTTCAGGAAAAGCCAGTCCATTGTCAGGTGGTTGGCATGCACCTGTGGCCTGGTAGGAAGGGCATCTTGTGCCGTCTCTGATAACAAAACTTCACAAGTGATTAAGTAACTCGACCTGGGAAGGTTCTCTCTCCAGGCCTCCCCTTAGCACAAGGAAGGCAAGAGGCAATAGATACTTTATTTATAATCATGAATTTAATTATTTGTTACATGTAAAAATTGAACTCCTTATATTGAATTTCAAAGCTAGTCATGCATACAGATAAGCTAGAATGAGTAGACTGAATCTCATAAATGAGGTTATAGTTCCTACTCATGTAATCATAGATTTCATTGTTGCATAATCTGTTAGTACTACTATTTCTGTATTTAAGCCGTATAGTGGTTTATATGTAGTTCATCCTGGTCTTAAACCCACTGTATAGCCCATACTGGCCTGGAACTCAGCAGTCCTGCTTTAGCCTCCCAGTGCTGGGATTACAGGCATGTGCCACCAGCCCTAACAGGAAACTTTAAAAACAAAGATCCTGAAAGTTATTCCTTCTTTCACTAAAACAACAGGATAATTAGGAGTTTGTTTAGTTTTCAGTCCTGCTGTATGGCTTTTTTTTACCGTTAATCATGCCTTTTAAGTGCCTGTTATCAACTTCATTGAATTTGGTATTTGTGTTGTTGAATTTGACTAACATATTTTGGTTATAGAAATGTATATTATTTAGATATGTATAAGAGTGTTACTACTTTTGAGTTACAGGATACTTTGAATAATGGAGCTTACATATTTTATTCTTTTTATTATTATTTGGTACAGGTCTCCATAGCTCAGACCCATAGTGATCCTCCTGTCTCAGCCTCCTGAGCACTAGGATTATAGGCGTATTCCACCACACCCAGTTTTGGTGACCAGCCTCATGCAGGGCAGCATGGCACACTCAAAGCACCAGGGATCGAACCTGAGGACTTGCGTTTGCAAGGCAGGTGCTTAGACTGTTGAGCTTAAATATTTTGTAATTACAGCATTTACTATCTCTTGAGTTTGGAAACTGTAAGTATATGCTTCATCTATAAAATTTTACATATTAAGCTGGGTGCAGTGGTACACACCTGCAATCCTAGCACTCTGTAGGCTGAGACAGAAGGATTGTCATGAGTTTGAGGCCATCCTGGGCTGCATAGTGAGTTGAAAGCCAGGCTGAACTACATAGCAATACCCTGCCTCAAAAAACCAAGCAAAAACACTTGTATATTATGAGAAATAGTTTGTTTCCTTGTTTATGAGTTTAGATGTTTTTAATTGTAAAAATGCTGCAGTACTCTGAAGTAGATGAAGCAAAAAGGAAAGGAATAAAAGGAGCAGAAGGAAAATTAATAGTTAATTTGGTGATTTCAGTACTTCTTTCTAAGTAATTGTTAGAGCAAATAGAAAGTCATCAAGCGTGTGAATAGTTCAAACTGCCTGTCCCTTGACCTGATAGATATCGTGGAAATCTTACATGAACAGCACAGGACACATTTCTGTAGGCACCAGAGCACTTTGCTTGCTAGGCCCAAAAAAAAATCTCAGTAAACTTGAAAGAACTGAATCATACAGAGGATGTTCCTCAGTAAAAACCAGTCATTGGAGCCAGGCATAGTGGTGCCTGCCTGTAATCCCAGCGCTGAGAGGATGACGTGAGAGGATCATGTGTGGAGAAGTAAGCAACTTAGACCCTACCTCAAAAAGGCTGGAGAAGTATGCAGCTCACTACCAAGGGCCCTGGTTCAGTCTCTACTACCTCTAAAAGGAGGAGGAGGCAGTGTTGGGGACACAGCTCAAGGACAGAACAGTTGCCAGTATGTACAAGGCCCTAGGTTCCACCTCTTATACTGCAAAATAGCAACAACCACCACCAAAAAAGAAGAAAGGGGGGGCCAGGGAGATAGCTCAGTAGAATAAGTGCTTGCCTGGCAAGCGCAAGGTCCCAAGTTCAATCCCTGGTACTGAAAATAAAAAAGAAGTATTGAAAATCCTATAAATTAAATGACATACTCTTGAATAGCATATGGGTTAAGAAGAAAATAGATATAGATTGATGGAATAGAATTAAAAATTCTACAGTAGACCCACACTCACAAGATCAATTAATTTCTCCTATATACACATTCTAAGTAGGCATCACTCTATCACTGAGCTATGCCCTTACCCCTGAGTTTTCAAAACATAAAGATATGGCAAGCACAGAGTCCTGAGTTCAATCCCTGGTACTACAATATAAATTTAATTAATTAATTAATTAAAGATACCAAGATAATTTAACTTTAGGTAAGACAGCCCCTCCCCTAGATGGTGTGTTGGGATGCTTGAACATATATATGGAAAAAAATAAGCTTGACTTTTCTATCACAGTACATAAAAATTAACAAAGACTGGACCATTGACCTGAAGGTAAGACCTAAGTCTATAAAATTTAGAGGGAAAATACAGGAGAAAATCCTTCTAACTTCAAGATAGGTAAGATTTCCCGGAACCCCAAAGATAACCTCTGAGGGCCAAGAGCCAGGGAGATAGCTGTGGCATAAGTGCCTGCTTGGCAAGGTCAGGGCCCTTAATTCGATCCCCAATACAAAACAAAACAAAAACTATAAAAGGAAAAAAGTGATAAATTGCTCTTTGTCAACATTAACATCATTTGTTTATTTAAAAACTACTAAAAAGGGCCAGCGAGATGGTTCAGTGGTCTAAAGCGCCTGCTTAGGAAAGCTCAGGCAACTGCAGGGACTGTGGTTCGATCCCCGGCACCACATGCTGCGCCAGCCCCACCACCAGGGCAGGCTGGGCCAGCCAGAAAATAAATAAAGAAACAAACAAACACAACAAGCAAACAAATAAATAAAATTAAAAAAAAAAAAAACTACTAAAAAAAGAAAATACAAATTTTGGGGGGTTTTGTTTATTAAACATCTGACTAAAGACTTATATCCAAATATATAATTTTTATTACTCAACCCAAAAGAAAAGTAGGGAAAAGATTGGGATAGCTATTTCAAGAAAGGAAGACCTACAAATGGCAACTATATTAAAAAGATTTACAACACCATGGATCATGTGTGGAGATAAAAACCAGAACCACAACGTATATGTATACTAGAATGTCTTAAGTCTAAGAGCCTTGATGGCACCAAGTTTTATCACAACAAGAAGCAACTGAAATCTTGTAAATTGATAAACACTTGTTGTTTGGAGTGTGAAATGATAGGACCGCTCTGGAAAACACTCTCTCTCAGAAAATTAAATAGGAACTTTTATCACCCAGGAATTCCACTGCAAGAGAAAAGGTTTGTCCATATAGATAAAACCTGATCATTTTTATTTTTATTCATTATTGCCAAAAATGGGAAACAGCTCAGGTGTCCAGTATTTGGGGACTAGCTAACAAAACGTGAAGTGTTGTTCCGTGTAAAATGTGATTTTTGTCTTCTGTGTAGATGTGTGGAGTCTCAGAAACATAAGCAAATGAAAGATGGTACTGTGGATTATATAAGTAGTTCCTCCTGGTTAAAGTTTGGGCTATTTTTGTGATACAAATAATTGTATATTAGATGTGTTTTAGTCTTGCTATGTAGTCCAGGCTGGCCTCAAACTCATGGTAACCCTTCTGTCTCAACCTCCCGTGTGCTGGGATTATAGGCATATGCCACCATGCCTGGCTCAGATGTTCTTTTTTTTTTTTTTTTTGGCGGGACTGGGGTTTGAACTCATGACCTTGGACTTGCTAGGCAGGCACTTGTGCCACAGAGCCATCTCCCCAGCCCCCCTGGCTCAGATGTTCTTGAAGATAACATTTCTTGTGCCAGTTCAGATTTTTGTAAGAAAAATATGTTTAGAAGTGACATTGATAAGTTAGTGAACATTTTTGTATAAGTATATTGCCAGTGTTGATTGGGTACTCCTTACGTACCAAGCATTATTTTCCTTATTTTACTGTTGAAGAAACTGAGGCACATAGAGGTTTGAGAACTTCTGAATCATGCAGTCAATAAATTATGCAACCTAGAACAGTCAGAATCTAGAATATGACCTCCTAGTGACTTCATGCAAAGCACGTTTCTATTTATGCTTTTTTTTTAGATAGGGTTTCACTATGTAGTTCAGGCTGGTCCTGAGCTCACTGTGTATCCCATGCTGGCCTTGAACTCACAAAACCCTCCTGCCTCAGTCTTCCAAGTGCTGGGATCACAGGCACGTGCCACCAAGCTTGGCCTGAAGTACTTTTAGAAACGTATCATCAAAAATCTGTAATATCAGCAAAGAGAAACTTACACTCAAAAAATATTTTTGCTCAAAGGAACATTGTTTTGATAGTATAAATATTAGAGCAGCTTCATTTTTCATAAATTACCAGTATTGAATAGTAGTAAAGTACTTGTTGACCTTAAACACTGAGTTTTGCCCAGGTAGCATACACAGAGGTGAGACAGCCCTTAACTGTAAGCTTTAGGCCTGCTGTGGACCTCCTGAATCAGAGTCAGAATCCAGGATGAAGGCTGACAGATCCTGAATCACATTTGGATCTTAAGAAAAATCGTGTTTTTGACTATACTCCCAGTTGATAAAGACATGGGTAGGTACCAGGTACCCAGAGCACATTGATGACTCTCAACAACAAGCAAATTTGCAGAGAGATCTTTGAAACCCCAGTTGGCTTATATTTTCTTGATCGGATGAATTTCATAAATACTATCTTGATTTTTCTAAGGCTTCTAAAAGAGGTAGTACTCGGCCTTTCCTCACGCTGTCCAAGGCAGCTCGGAGTTCTACCAGCCCTTGATTTTAGACTGGCTTTTAGAACTGCAAGACAACAAATTTCTGTTACTGTAAGTCATTGAGTTTGTGGCACTGTGTTACAGCAGCCTTAGAAACAAATACAATGTTCACTTCCTTTTTTAATAGGCTAAGGTTTATGGGGAATTGGCAGAATAAGATGTGTACAATTTGGAGTGTGGAGATTGCTCAGGGCGTGTCAGTCCTGCAGGAGGGCGTGAGTTAAGAGACAATGATAGGCATCCAAGTAGAGGCAGGGAGGCACTGAGGGTGGAAGGATATACCCAGATTGGTGGCATAGGACTGGAGATGAGGCTCAGTGGTATGGTGCTTGCCTATTATGCATAAGGCCAGTACTGCCCTCCACCAAAACAAAACAACAGAAACACAGAGGATTCATAGCAAACATTTTTATGCAGTTGATGGGATAGATCAAGAGAAGGGAGATAGGGCCAGCCTGATAGCACAGCAGACTAAAGCGCCTGCTTAGGCAAAGCACAGTGGCCCAGGTTTGATCCCTGTTGTGCTGTGCCAGCTCCAGTTGAGAATGGGCATGATGATGTGCACCTGTAATCCCAGCACTTGGGAAGGTGAAAAGAAGAATCATTATGAGTTCGATCTATGTGGTGAGACCCTGGAGACCCTGCAGACCGTGTCCTAAATACATAGAGAGAAAGAGAGAGAGAGAGAGAGAGAGAGAGAGAGAGAGAGAGAGGGAGAGAGAGAAGGGAGATAGCACTCGGGAGGCTGAAATAGGAGAATGTCTGCAAGTTCAAGGTGAGCCTGAACTGCATAGCAGGACCCTGTCTCAAAAACACAAAAAACGTCCAGGGTGATAGCTCAGTGGTATGAGCTCCTGTCTTGACAAACACAAGGTCCTGAGTTTGATCCCTGGTACCAGGTTAAAAAAAAAAAAAAAAGATAAAAAGAAGGGAGAAGGATGAGCCAGGAGTGTTTCTGGGTTTCTCTAGGGAAACTGGCTAAAGAATACGCCCTTCAGTGAAGGAAGCATCATGGGATGGTGAGGGGAAACATGAATAAAATGAGCTGTTAGGTTTGCTGTGCCTATGCAGATCCACCTTATTGGTTTTATAGACCTAGGCTCTGGAGAATAGCCTGGGCCACAGTGGTCAGCCTGAAATTGAAATGCTATTGCCTAGGGACTGAACAAGTTATATGCAGCAAGAAGAGTGCTGGTGGCAGAAACTGACAGGAGGAACAAAACCCAAGTCACCTATGGAAGAATGGGCAGAAGAAACACCAGAGGAGAGAGGAGGAAGGTAACCAGAGGACAGTGGTCATTCAGAAACATGGAAGAGCAGAGCTTCAAGACGAATAATGCCAGATGCTGTGGAGAGGCTCCGTCAGGATTGAACCTGAAGGACATTTATCACTTTCATTTTAAAAAAGGGAAAGGAGCAGTTTAAGACTTTGGGATGACCCCTTGGCATTGTGAGAGCAGATGTCTGAAGGTAGCAAGTGGAGGTGGTAGAAGGGACCAGGCACCAGTACTTTTGGTCTCTGTTATCTTGTGAGTCTCTTGGACAGCTTGTGCAAGTGGAGATTCTAAATCAGCAGGGTTAGAATCCTGCATTGCCAGCAGCCTCTTAGTCTGGATGACTTACACCTGCCTTTATCTAGGTGTACCCTAGGCACGTCTGAGTACTAGTAAACTCACAAGGGTGCTGTGGAATACTTTGAAGTTTCAAGGACAAAAAAAAAAAAAAAAAAAAAAAAAAAGTTTCAAGGGCAATATACCAACACTTGTTGGAGGCCACAACATTCTGTCACTGTGGTCCTTCCAGGGACATCATCTCTCTGTAAAGCTGTGTGTTCAGTATTTGGTCTGATAGAAAGTTTTTCCCACCTAAAAACTGGTGTGGAACAGGAAATGAGGCTGTTATGTCCAGTCCGATTCTGAGATTTGTAAAGTTGAGCTGTTCCCAGAATGCACCAAATTGTTAGGGCTTAAAAACTAAATGATTAGGCCTTTTTAATTAACTAAAGTAACTATTAGATATTTCTTCTGGCTTCAGAGTGCCATGGAAAAACTATAGAGACACTTGAGGTGCTATGAGCCAAGGAAATTTAGAACCATTGCCAGAGTAATCATAACAGAAACCTGTCTGTGGAGGTAAGCAGGGCAGGAAAGATAAGATGGTAGCTGAAAGTGGAAGAGTCTTGATTTTAAAATAAAGAGTCCCGTATATATTATGGAAGGAGGCCACCCATGGAGAAGCTGATGCTGAGGACAGAAGAAATAACCCTGTGGACCTAGAGAGTGTGGACTGATAAAAGATGTGATGAATATGATTGAGGACCTGCCTAGTGACTGCTCACAGACAGTGGCATTGCTTTATTGGAAAAAAATTAAAAAACCTTGAGCAAGCTGACAATTTACTGAATCTGAACATACATTTTTAATAATGTCTTAGGGTGATTTGTCTGAATGTAGTATTCCCATGACCTTGTGGGAGAGAGGATTAACCTTTCGTAGGAGAAAAAGCAACACTTTTTACTGAGTACCTGTACTCCAGCCATTCCTGCTGAGGGTGTCAGGTGATGAAGGTCCTGGACTTAGCCACAGCAAGAAACCTAGGGGTGAGCTGTGGAGATAGCTTGGCAGTCTAAGCACCTGCCTGGCAAGTACAAGGACCCAACTTCAATTTCCCCTGGCTCCAGAACCCCCAGGTGTGCTATGCCACCACCAAAACCAGGCATAGTGGCGCTTGCCTGTAATCCCAGTGCTGGAGAGGCTGAGACAGGAGGATCACTGTGAGTGTGAGCTGCATAATGAGACCCTGTACCAGAGAGAGAGAGAGAGAGAGAGAGAGAGAGAGAGATGAAGTCTAGGGGTGAGAAGATGAGGAAACTTCATCTGGTTTTTCCCAGTATCTAAGTGAGTAGAAAACATCTCTAACTCATGAGTTAGAAAATTGAGTCATGCAGGCATGGTTGTGAACTACTCCAAAATGAAAAAAAAAGAGTTGGAGATGTAGGGCAGTGGAGATCCCTGTGTTAAATCCCCAGTACTGGGGGACAAAATAGGCAAATTACGGCTAAAATATTGTCTGGGAGAAGTGAGTTGTAGAGGTTTGAAATAGCCATTTCAAGGAACATCAACAAATCCAGTGAGGAATATGAAAATAGCCAAAAATCTCTGGAGATCACATTGAGGTCAGGAACAGCTTTTACTTTTGCCCCTTTTTCCAGTGGTGCTAAGTAGCTCAGGTGGGACAGCTGCAAAGATTGGATTCATCTAAAATTGTGAGTTTGCAGGATGAGGTTAAGAAGTAAAAGAAGCCAGCAAGAATCTGTTCTGTGTGGAAACAGCCACAGGTAGGAAAGATGAGGATGATGGGTGCCCTCTTGGGGGCTCATGAAAGGCTGGAGGCACCCTGTCCTTGCTTTTCTCTGTCAGAGGCAGGCAAATGTCTTTCTTGTCCATCTGTACATAGTGAGCAGCTGTACATAGGATATCTTAGATAGCAGGGATGAAGTTTTAGTCTGGGATGACGCATAGAATTCCATAGTGAAAAACTGCAGGGGATGTGTATTATATATTATTACCAGGGAATTGGCTTCCACCAGATGTTCTTTGACAGGAGCTGTGGTATATTCTGACTCACTGGCTCAGATGTAGGACTGGTTATAGTTAAGATTATGGTTATGGTTAGGGAACTCTTCTGAGTCAGCAGATATCAGATCTTCTCACATGGAAATGGCTGGAATGAAGCAAGATTTCCTCCAAACAGATGCACACAAACCATAGACATCTTCAGGAGTGTGTATCCCTTGGTTCCAGCTATTAGAAGTGTGTATCCCTTGGTTCCAGCTATTAGAAGTTTAGATCCACCAACAGACTCACAAAATTAGAAACCAAAGCCTTTTCTTTCCATGCTGGCTATAATCTGGCATGCCCTGCTCATGTGGCAGCAGTTTGGCCAGCACGGTTTCGCCAAGGCATCCTGGAAACACAAGAAAGGGAGCATCTCTTACCAGAGCTTCTACAGAAATCCTGAGTTGAGCCTGTTGCTTTGATCAGCTTGGCTGTATGCGCTTTTTCTTTTTATTCCATTTTCTTTTTCTTGTGTTTGGGGTACAAGGCATTGAAACCAGGGCCTTCACACTGATCAGTATCTCTAGGACCCCTATTTTTAGAATATTTTAAAGACAGAATCTTACTAAGTTGCTAAGTTTGCCCAGGTTGAGTTTGAATTTGTCATCTGCCTGCTTCAACCTCAGAGTACTGGTGTTGTAGGTGTTTACCACAGTGTCCTGCTTACATGAGGCATTTTGCTGAGCACGTGCTGTGCTGCAGAGATGCTTACATTTGTATATAGAGAGGCCATGTAAAGAGGAGGCCTAGGACAGGGCCACAGGTTCCAGTAGTCCTGAACTCTTGGGTTGGCCGACTCCTCAGCTGTGTGGCCATTCTAAGTGCCTGGCCTTTCAGTGCGGTGGTGAGACCGGTAGTTGTAGACTGTGAAGATTCTGTGAGATCATGGAGATTACACTTGCCAAGGTGTAGGCACTCTCAGACACTGTGTTGATGTTTGAGAAAGAAAAAGAAATTCACTTTGTAGAACACTTTCTTGTATTTTTTTTCCTTTGGTTTTTTTTTTTTTTTTAGCTTTTTGAGACACAGTCTTGCTGTGTACCCCAGGCTGGCCTTGAACTGAAAGTGATCCTCTTGCTTCAGCCTCCTATAAGGTTACAGCTGTGCACCAGCACATCTGGCTCACCTTCCTATGCGTCCCCTTTGGTTACTTCCTGTGGACTAAATGGCGATTTCCTAAATTTTCGAGTGAGGAAGCAGTTCCAGGGGCTGCTCTGTGGTCCTCATGGTTGGGCACTGCTGGCATTAGAGTCTTAGGGCTCTGGACACTGCTCAGCACTTGCCCATGCTAGTTCATCAGCTTTGCAGGTGGCAAACTGTTGCTTTTTTCACTGTGTAGACCTGGGGCACCAAGAGTTAAACCACTTGCAAAAGCAACATGCACAGTTGGGCTCACATCAGAGACTCTGGCTCTGAGCCGCTGTGGCCACTCTCTCTGTTGTTCCTTTTCCTTTGTGGTGCTTTTGGTGACAAGAAAAGCAGATTTGCAAACTGGAAAGTATTTATGTTACGTGGTGTTCAGTGCAGCTGTGTGGCCCCTGTGCCCTGTGAGCACAGTCCCTGGCACACGTCTTCCCCTGCCCAGCCTGCTGCTCCTATCCTGGACTGTTCTTTGCCCCAACCGGTGGGACCACTCGTGCTAATTTTTAAGCATTTTACTGCAGTTTGTCAGCATCATTACTGCCATGTATCCCCAGAAATGGATGCAGGCTCCAGATGTAGCCTGAGTTTACAGAACCTGATAGAACAGCTCTGAGTCCTTGTTGCAGTAGCTTTTAGCACAGCAGCTGATTCAGTTCATGGCCCATCAACATCCCTGGTCTTTTTTTCCTCAAAGATACTTCCTCTGGGGCTGCAGAGATAGTCCGTGATCTGAGCACCTGCTTAGGCAAGCTCAGAGACTGGGTTTGGGCTTCCAGTACCGCATGCCATGCTGGTCCTGCCTCTGGGTGCGCTGAGCTGGCCACTGAGACTGGGTGTAGTGGCACATGCCTGTAATCCCAGCACTGGGGAGGCTGAAATGGGAGAATCACTACAAGTATGAGCCACTAGTGAGACCCTGTACCAAATACATTAAAAAACAAAAAATCTGTTCTGCCACATAGCCTTACCACTGTTCTATAATTGGCTGTGCAAAATGAGAATAATGCCTGTCTCCCAGGGGTTATAAGGATTAAAAGACAGAATGAGTATAACATTCCCAACACAGTGACCTGCACATAGTAGTATCTTAGTAAATGGTGGCTGTTGCTTATAACCTTCGTATGGTTCGTTCTTGCTGCTTTAAAGGTGGGATTTATTTTAGCTGCATTGGCATTCATTGTGCTGATTCTGGTTCAGGTCATAGTGTCTTCTCTTTCTTGTGGTACCAGCTGGCTATATGAGAGTTGTGCATGTTATTACTCAGAAAAGTTAAATGGGTGAATTCCTTCATTTGTATGATTTTAAATCATTGAGAATATTTTAGATTGCTGTGTGCCAGGACAGCTGTGTGAATAGGAAAGGGCCTGGGCTGTGACTCGCACCTCCCCCGCCAGCTGTTCATGGTAATCAGACCCCTGGGAACCTCCACAGCCCCCTTCTCACTCCATCTCCAGTGTGGCCCCAGTGGCCTCCATGGTCTGTGCCCTGCCCTCATCTACCCTAACTCCTTCCTACCCTGCAGTCTGCCTGGTGCCCTTCTCTGTCCCCCGCCACCCCCACTGCTTCCACCTGGAGCGTTCCTTCCCCCAAAGATTGCTTTATGTGTCTTCCCTCCCACAGGCAGCCCACCTGAAATCTCTGAATTTCCCCCACTGTATTTCTGCACCCGTTCCATGGCCTTTGCTGTTTTTCCCCTTCTCTTCCTGCTGGAGTGCATGTCCCTGGAGGCAGTTACCCTTCTTCCTGCCAACCCCCTTCCTGGATGGTGCCTGACATGTGGTAGGTGCTCAGTCAGCATTGAGTGATGAACATGTGGATATTTTTAAAGTTTACGTTTTTAGAGCGAGTTTTTCCTCCTCTCTCACCACATCAAGCCCATCTGCTTTATGTTTCTCTCATCTTCTAGACCACCCTGCATGTTCTATTCCCACCTCCCTCTACTCCAACTCCTGTCTGTAACTTCCTCTTCCAAGTCGTCCTTTCTCCTCAGTAAGTAGCCCAAGTGATGTTTATGAACTGAGATGTTATTTATCACAATTCCCAGCCCTTTATTATTGGCCTCTGTCAGTCAGAATGGAGCACTTGTTTGAAAGTACAGGACCCACGCCTCTAGCCCTACATACAAGTCCATCATTTCACATGGAGGGCATAGGGGTCATTGTTCTGGGGAAGCAGCCTAGTCATTCATTCTGTGTACAGCTGGCCAGCTCTGGCCTGCAAGGCGACGGTGCGCAACGCTGTGATCACTTCCCCAGCGCGCCTGCTCTCCTGCTCCACCCCTGGCCCCACCACACATCTACCATGGTGCTTCCTACTTGGGTCTTCTGGAGTGTTCATCTGTGTAAATACTGTGTTCCCTGAAGTACTTGGACATTCCCCTGCTCTGGAGGATTTCTGTTTTTCTCCTTTGAGGTCCTACTCACCTGTTCTCGTCTGTCTTATCTCCCACAAGTTAGTTGAGTCTTTACATCTGGGTACTTGAATGCCCTCTTGTGGTGTTTGTTACCCTGACCTGTGCTATGCTGGTTACTGTGTTCGATTCTTTTCCAGAGTAACTGCTAACATTAGAAGCTACAGGTAACCTGTCAGCAAATTCTAGTTCTCTTAGCTGTGAATTTTTGTTTTTAAATAATTCACTTCAGAAAGGAAAATTTTAAAACAAAAGTTCACTGGTTCACCTCATATTGAAGCCTTCTAATACTTGAGATAAACACCTGCAGACTCCAAAGACGTATCCCAAGCCTCTTCCTTCCGTTTATTCTCAGAGGGAGGAACACATTTATGGTGTTTCCTATCTTAAGAACATCCTTGAGCATGTATATTTTCATATCAGAAGGGAAGAAAGGTAGAATTCAGTTGTTTTGCTTATGTTGAATAGGTTTTTCCCATGGGAAGTTGAAGTATTTAAAGTTGAGATCTCTTTGAGATGGCAGATTAGGAGCATGGCCTCCAAGCTACATGTGAGAATTGTGTTGTCTTCTTGTCAGGCTTTCTAGTTTGCTGTGGTTTATTGATGTTCATTTTTACCCTTTTACAACCGAAATCAGCTACAAGGACAATAATATGCAATATCCCAATAATTATATCAATTATTGGGAATGTACTACTATTGTGTTTTTGAAAATGTCACTTTGTTATAAAAAATGTCAAAACAGTAAAAAAAAAAAATCATACTCAATTGCAAAAAAAAAACACCTGAAATCAGGGACTACCACCTTTCCTGCTGCTGGCATTCATGAGTTCACTGAGTGGAAGGTTAAGTGCAGGCTGTGGCACTTGTGTCTCTTCTGCTCCTCCTCACTTACCTGGCTGAGTAGGAGAGGCCACTAGGTAGGGCCAGCATGGGGAGGGCCGCTGGGTTAGCTGATGGTGCTGGGACACAGCACCTGATGGCCTCTGGAAGCAGAAAGCAGGCAGGAGGCGGGGTGTGGCCCTGCTTCCCCAGCCAGACTCTACCTTCTAGCAGCACTTTCAGCTGTGCACGCAGCAGTACACTGATGGGTGTAGCACCCCATGACCCAGCCACCTTTCAGGGTGAACGAACACTGGAAGATATTCCATATCTCAGCTGTAACACTGCCCTTACGTTTAGGTGCAGGTCACTGAGCTATGTCAAGGTGCAGCCTGATGTGGTTGTGCATGCCTATAACCCCAGTGCTCAGGAGGCTGGCGCAAAATCATCCAGGTTTCAAAGCCAGCCACCAGCCTGAACCATATATATAGTGAGAGCTTGTTTCAAAAGAAAAAGGCATAATGTAGTTTAATAAATTTTATTAAATTAAAACTTTCTTTGAAACTATGTAAGTTCAAAACTTTTATTGTATCCTTTTTTTAAAAATCTCATTTGGAATTCTGATGTGCCAGCATCTTTGCTGATGTACCAGCATCCCTACTTCCATTCCATTCTGGGGTACCCTGTTCCTCTTCAATGCCCTGGGATACTTTTCCTGTGTGACATACACTATTAGCACTGCTCCTTGTTTCATCAGGGCTGGGTCGTAGTTCATGGGAACTGCATCTCTTAATTTGCAGAGTGGGCTTGCGCTTCTTTCTCTCTGCTTCCCACCTGCTGATGATGGGCCTAGGTGGTCTTCTGCCTTTGTCTTCTTTCCCAGCAGTCTAGGTGGGGCTAATTGCACACATTGTCAGCCAGATTCCCAGCCTCCTCCTGCCCAGGATTTGGGCACTCATTAGCCTCTTTTGGCCTTCGTTTCCTTAACAATTAAGTGGAGGTGAAAATAAAGGTGTTTACCGCTCCAGGTGTGAGTTATTACATAGGAATTGCTGTGAACGCTTGGCAAACAGTAGACACCCAATAAATGTCAGTGGTGAGTGATTCTCAGGTTATTACTGTTGTTAGTTTTTGTTCATAGAGAATGTAGACTGCTCTTCCTGAAGCATCAGTCAGATGTATTTCCCACCTTGGCTTACCACCTGCAACTGCCCAGTACGGCTCTTTTGTCTCTGGACTCATGGCCCAGCTTCACTTGACACCTGGTCATCGCAGCCACCATCCCTGAGTGGCACCTCTGTCCCCCTGTGTGCCTGTTCAGATGGCAGTGCCTTGGAACTGACTTCCCTCATGGTATCCTAAAATATCATGCCACCCACCATTGCCTGCAGCATTTTAAAATTTTAAAATTATTCAGTTTCCTTTTATAGCTCATGAAAAGGTAACTTCCTGCTCCTAATTTCAGTACATGTGTTTATTAGACCACGTTTTGTAATAAATAGAAACAAAAGACTTGCCACTATTCACTATTTTCACCCAAGCCCTGTCCTGGACATAGTCTCAAAAGACAGATTTGCTAAGTGGATGGGTGGAATGGATAGGGTGAACCAGAAAAGGGTTTCCTTTTCTTCTCAGCACCAGAGGTGCTGGTATCAGGTCGTCGGAGGAGCCGCCTTACCTTCTGAGGTGAGATGAATGTAGGGAGGAGTTCAAGTCAGGTTTTCCTCTCCTTCTTAACTCACAGACCTTCTTTAGGTCACTGTGCCTGTGTTAACTCTGACATTAAATCATTAAACCACCTGGTTTTCATTCCAAGCCCTTCTGTGTACCTTTCTCTGATAGCTGATGATGGAATCACTTCGGCTAACTGTTGATAGAACAGTCTTACTCTTTCTGTCTCGTGCCATCTCCTGGTCTTGCCAAACCCCAGTGCTAGAAGAAGCGTGTCAGACTGCCTTGAGTTAGAAAAAAGTAAAACATACTGGCAGGTCACCAAGAAATCTGCTCTTACAGGAGCAAGCCAGGGTGCCTGAGGAAACCAATTTTTTTTTTTCCTTTTTAGGGATACAGCTTTAAACCAGGTGTAGTAGTACACTGCTGCAGGCCTGAAACTTTGAGCCTAGCCTGAGCAAATGAGGCTCTGACTGAAAGAAAGACTGGGGATGTAGGTTGGTATTCAGGTACTAAATTTAATCCCTAGAACTGCCAAGGAAAAAGGGTGAAAGTTTAAAGTGCTTCCGAGTCCCTGAGGTGGAACCAGTGTCACTGTTTTTCTGATCAATTGAACATTAATTTTAAAATTTAGCTTTTGTCATTTCTCTTAATACATAATGGAAGATTAATTTAATGTTTGATGGATTTATGTGGACTTATGTCGATTCATCGACTTTA
The DNA here is from genome assembly GCA_004027915.1 of Capromys pilorides. Classification (NCBI taxonomy): domain Eukaryota; kingdom Metazoa; phylum Chordata; class Mammalia; order Rodentia; family Capromyidae; genus Capromys; species Capromys pilorides. The sequence continues at coordinate 209 of PVKN010001806.1, read as the reverse complement.
ATACATGGAAAAGTAAAGGATTTAAGGCATAACTGGCACCGTGGAACATTTTTGTTTTCTTTCCTGGGAGGTTTCATTTTTGTTTCTGTTTTTGAGACGGGGTTTCATTATGTATCTCAGGCTGGCCTTGAACTCACTATGTAGCCTGGGCTGGCCTCCACAGTGATCCCTCTGCCTCAGCCTCTCAAATGCTAGGACTATAGGCTTGG
>PVKN010001805.1:36776-47607 GCA_004027915.1 Capromys pilorides | reverse complement strand
CCCTCCCCTTCCTCTCCCCTCTTCCCCCTCCCTCTCCCCGCCTCAGGTGGCCTCTACCCTCCTCTCCAACTGCTGCCCCTTGATAGCACAGGCCTGCTGGTGTCCCTGTTCAGCCTGTAAGCCACTGTGTCCAGACAGGGAGGGCCTCTGAGTGAGCCTGACTCCACAGCCGGACTGCTCTGGAAATGGGGGCCTCTGACTGTTGTTGGCCTTGAAACCACTACCCTTGGAGTCCTTTGACTCCCTCTTGAAGAATCCTGATCACACCTAGTCTGGCACTGCAGGTGGAAGCCTTCAGCTGCTCCTGCAGTGAGGGGAGAGCTGGCTGGTGGGGCAGGTCTGGCCCCTGCTGGCCCTGGCCCTTTCCAGATACTTCAGTTAGTGGCACTAATCAGGGCGCTGTGAGCAGGTCTCAGGCTTTTGGGCCTCCCTCCTGGCCCCACCTGAAGGTGGCCATCCTTCAGGGCTGTGTTTATGGTCTCCCCTTGGCCTGCCTGTGAGTTAAAAGCACCGTGAAAGTGTTATTAGCAGTTTCTTGTTCCATATTTTTAAACACTGTATTAACATATATGTAGCACTGCGTTTACTGTTTTAGTAATTTTAAAGTATGCAGTTCAGGGCATTCACTGTTAGGCAGCCATCCCCACCTCCATCCACAGGATTTATCTATTATTCTATTTTTTTTTTTTTTTTTTTTTTGCGGGACCGGGGTTCAAACTCACGACCTTGCACTTGCCAGGCAGGCACTTGTGCCACGGAGCTATCTCCCCAGCCCCTTATCTGTTATTCTAGACTGAAACGGGTCCCCATTAAACAACTCTGTTCCTCCCTCCTCCTGGATACTCTACTCTTCTTTCTGTTCCCATGAATTTAATTACTCTTAAGTACCTCATGTAAGTAGAATCAGATAGTGTTTGTCCCCTGCCACTGGCTTATTTCACTTAGCATATTTTCAAGGTTCATCAACATTGTAATATGTCAAGTTTTGCTTCCTTTTAGCTGTGTGCACACTTGTAGACCCAGCAGTCTGGGAGGCTGAGGCAGGGGGTTACCTGTGTGACTTGGCAAAACCTTATTTCAAAATAAAAAATAGGGCTGAGGATGTAGTGCAAGGTAGTGCCATAAGCCCCTCCAACCTTCCTTTTGAAGGCTAATCCGTTGTAGGCCCGTGTTATGTTTTGTTGGTCCATGTCTCTGTTCACGGACACTTGGGTTGTTTGTTTTATGTTATCGTGAATGACATGGCAGTGAACAAGGCTGTATGACCGTCTCTTTAAGACCCTGCTTTCGTTTCTTTTGAGTGTATACCTGGAATTGAGGTTGCTAGATCGTACAGTAATAACCGTGTTTTAATTTTTTGAGGAGCTGTTTTCCACACCAGCAGCGCCTTTTCTACGTTCCCACCAGCAGTTCTCCACGTCCTCATCAATACCTATCCTCTACTTTTGTGATAACAGTTCTAATGGTGTAAAGTGGAATCTCACTGTGTTTCTTTTATCTTTGCTTATTTGTTTTGTTTTGAGACAGGGTCTCACTGTACAGTTCACCCTGGCCTCAGATACAGCAGTCCTCCTGTAGGCGTGTGCTACCACACCTGGCTCAAGTTCCTCATCTTTTTAAGGGAAACTTAAAGTCTAAGAAACACAGAGACATCCTCCCTTTATTGTGGAAGCAGGCAGGCCTGGGCCCAACTGTCCTGTTCCTGGCTTCAGTCTCTGGTCATGGCCTCTACCCTCTGTCCACAGCCCCTTGGCCGTTTCTGTCCCGAGCCTGTCTCAAGGAGTCCTTACCCTTCTGCCTGTCACAGGTGCAGGCTGGCTGAGGCCTGGTGGAAATAGCTGCTCGAAGAAGCCTCAAGAATGTTTCAGCAAGTGAGACTGAAGGAGCTAAGCCATTTTAATCCTGGGGTAGGGGGTAAAATAGTTTATAGTAGGTGATGTACAAAAATGGCATTCCAAAGAATTAATCACCTACTGCATATAACATGTATACAAGCTATATATTATAGATAACAATATATATTTTTTGAGACGAAGCCTCAGTCTTCATCAGTAAGCCAGAGATGATTAGTAGTAATTTTTATCGCAGGGCTAGTGGGAGAACTAACAGAGCTATAGCCCTGTCAGCGGCACTCAGATATTGTGAGGGTGGTTCCTGTCATCTGGTTGAGAGGCAGATTCTGATGCCAGGTTCTCAGTTTTTCTATGTATAAAATGAAAATAATGATACTGCCTACCTCACATGACTATGTGAAGATTGAACAAATGAATATATGTAGAAGTAATATAGCTAGTGCCTGGCACGCAGTTCCCAGTGAGATTTGGCTACAACTGGGGTGGGCTTTAACTGTCCACACCACTGTGGTGCAGCCAGTTTTTTGTGGCCAGCTGGCACCTGCCAATACGTCGGATTGTCTTAAGAACCATGACTGCCGGTGCCCAGCACTTGTTAAAGAAGCCAAGTGTTGGCCCAGGTGGTCCTGCTTCCCTTTCCAAAGGGTGCTGGTGTTAGCGAGTAGGGGCCGGGGCAGATGGCCAAGGGAAGGCTGGCTGCTTTGCGGGGGACTGTTTGTTCAACACTGTAGATGCAATTTGAATGACTAGAGATTATGATAGTGCTTGCTTCTTCCCCTTGCTTCCTTGCCCTTTTGAAAAAGAACCAAAGTTTAGGAAAAAAACAGCTACCCATAAAATAAAGGGGGTCATGAAAATAACAAAAAGAAAGAAGAAATCTTGCTTTTGCGGCTGCCGATGGGGTAGATAATGGGAGAGGAAGCGCGGCCACTGCAAAGCAAAAGATCGGAACACTGTGTTCACTGGAGGAACGAGTGCACTGTGAGCAAGCGCTGGGGTTTCTGGTGACTGAACTTGGTTTGGGGAGATGGTGGCGATTAGGCCTCCCTGAGTCGGGGTAGCGCCCCACTGAGAAGCCTGGGGTGGGGGGAGGCAGCAGGCCTGGGGCGGGCTGCCAGGTGCAAGGCCAGTGTGTCTAGCTCCATTCCAGGGGCTTGGTCACATGGCAGTGCTCTGGTCCACATATTTCCCAAGGGGCCTTCTCTAACCCCCTTCCTCAGGGTAGATTTCTGGTGATCCTCAGGTGATCTGGAGGAGGGGGAGGGAAAGGGGCTGAGGAGGAAGAGGAGGAGGCCACACACCGTCCTTCTAGGCTGAAGGTTGTACTCAGGCCAACACTGCCTGGTGGCTTTCTTGGTGACGGGCATCTGCTGACTTCTCCTTTGTTCTTGTCTACCTTACCCACCTCGATGGCTGACTGGTTACCTCACCTTTGCAGTGGGTGGCTGAAGCAGGAGGAGCGAGGGCACCTAGGGAAAGGATCAGTTACCCTTCCTGAGCAGTTGAGGATCCCAGGATGCCACGTGGAGGTATCCATTGGAGTGGGCCATAGGGTTGGAGGCTGGTCTTTGAAACACTTCTCTGAAGGGCCTCTGGGCTTGCTGGACATGTAGCCCTGTGGCAGAGTGCTTGCCTGGCGTTTGTGAGGGCCTGGATTCTGTCCCCAGTAGTGCAAAAGAAAGTACGTACACGTACAAAGTACTGCGGCCACATAGTTTGGCTGGTAAATGGCTCCCAGAAATAATGTCCCTTCCTGGTCCTTGTTATGGCCCAGGAGTGTCTATTTGTAATCTCAAGGAAAAGTTACTGGAATTGTAGCAAGTTAATTCCAGTCTACCACTTCCAGTGCAAGCCATGGTGAGAATAAAGACAGTAAGGCGTATTTGTAGTTGTGGGGAGCCAAGGGATCCTAAGTCCAGCTAGGATGATGGCTAACGAGAGCAAAGCCCTCCACCCTGGGCCAAACCTGGGTTTTATTAATATTTGAAGAAGGGAGCGGCTTCAGGGTGAATGACTGACAATTGCAGGAAGTGGGTGAGTGCTGTGAGCTGGGCTAAGTAGAAGGCCTGAGGTCACGTGACCTCTGTGATGTGCAGAGAGAAGGATCTGCAGAAAGAGTCATCTGTGAAACACAGCCAAGGTGGTATCTCATGTTTTGGGGTCAGTTCCTCAGCTCTGATGTGTACTCTTTCATGCCCTGGAAAGTCATAGCCTCTCACCTCGAGGCTCAATCCCAGCTGACTGCATGGAGCAGGGCTCTTCATCCCTCTGAGGCTCACACATGTCTTGTTGGGGAGCTGCAAAGGGTGGGGAAACACTGCCCAGTCATGTGGGCTGCACCACTTATAAATTGCTTAAAGCCAATTGAAGGGATAAGGGAAAGCCCTAGCCATTGTGTCAAGCATTTCATGTACAACGCCTTGTCATCCAGCAGCCTGAGGTAGGCACTGTTGGCCCTTCTGCAGGTGCAGACTCAGGTGTGAAGATGGGCAGCTCAGAGGGTCCACCTGGCTACTTCACCAGCATTCAGCTGGGCACCCCTACTTCCCACCCTTCCTCCACAGCATCTAGATCACCATGATAGTGGCTGTCAGAGTGGTTCAGTTTACTTGTGAAACCACATACTACACTGAGAGGGGCAGTGTTACTTGTCCCACAGGCCTAGAGAGTGAGGTGAGTAAACTGGTGAGAAGGTACTGAGGTATGTGGTTTGAGACAGCCCGAGGAGGAGGAGGAGGAAACTGACCTACAGTGGGTGGAAAAGAGTTGTGAGGGTCTTCTGCTTGTCTGACCATTGGTTTTGGTCTTTCTGGTGACCAGCCCTGTCCTGAAGCTTGTTAGGAGCTTCAGCCCTCAGTCAATTCAAGCATGTACCAAAGGCACCAGAGTTAGGAGGTATGTGTCCGGAAACAGGATTAAAGCCGAACATACACCATATAGCACAATACCAAGTGGGGGAGAGAGCCGTTCCTACTCAGGTCTACTCTGCCTCTTCCATTCCTTGAACTTTAATTCTATACCAGATTCTTTAATTTTACATTATCTTCTAATCATAAAGCAGATGTTGGAATCTTTTTTTCCCCCTTAATAGTGGAGTTTGAACCCAGGGCCTTTGTACAGAGTTTACATCCCAGCTCTTTATTTTGAGAAAAATTCTCATTAAGTTACTAAATTGTTTGGGCTGGACTTTCCTATGCCATTCTCCTGCCTCAGCTTCCCAAAGTGCTGGGATTAGTAGCATCTACTGACATACCTGGGTTGGAATCCCCACCTTGTAATGAAACAGCTAAGGCTCTGAGACGAGGTCTTTCTCTCATCTTCCCATGGTTTCTTCTGAACTCATTTTCCTTTTGCCATGGCACAAATCAGAAATACCAACTTCCTGCAAGGTAGGAAGGCAGTGGCCAGTCCACATTTGCTGGAGCAGAAGTTGTAATTCTCTGGTCAATAGTGCTACTGGCCTCGGCCAACAGATGGGAGGAAAGCTGTTGGGTTTGGGCATCAGTGACCTGAGTTCAGAACCATCTCTACTGGGCTTTAGGGAGAGTTGTTTGGTTCTTTGAGTCTTAGTATTCACAGGGCCTGACAGAGGGCCAGCAGGGAGACGAGTGAAGAGCTCCCTCCTAGTCCGTGCAGCCAGGGAAGCACTGCTCCACTGCATCCTTTGTGCATCCTGTTTTTTCTTCTTCTTCTTTTTTTTTTTTTGCATCCTGTTTCTTTGGTCAGTACTGAGGGCTGTCCTCTTTGATCAGTACTGAGGGCTGTCCTCAGCTGGCCAGGCAGCCCCAGCTACACAACTCCTTGCTGGCCTAGAGCAGGGCCCAGTGCCTTGCCGGGAGCCAGACACCCTCCCCTGTCTAGCACATTGTCAAGGCTTAGGCTCTGGGAGACAGGAATGGACCCTTGTACTGTTGGAGTGCAGAAGTTTGGAGGTGCATATCTTGCTGGGACTTCAGTAACTAACACCTTCATTCTCGCCTGTCTTTTGGTTGGGATATGACCCAGGTGCATCAGAGGCAGGTCAGTTTGGGAGAGGGTGCTGGGATTTTCCAGCCACAGTCTTTTCCAAGCTTCTCTCCTTCATGCCCTTGGGGGTCCATGTCCCCAACTGTGGCAGGCATGGGAGTTCAGTTGGAGGCCATGTCTTCTCAGACCACGTGAGAGGGCAGGAGCTCAGGAAGTCACCAAGCCTCTGTGGTCAGGCAAATCCCCCACTGACCAGCCTGGACACTGACCTGGAAAAGCTGAGGGACTGGGAGTATTGGCTGGGTCACCTAAACTAGGGCATTCATGAATCCAATACCCAGCAGGCCCATCACAGTTGGAAAGGATAAGGGAACTCTCGAGAAAGCTTTGTCCTAAGCTTGCAGCCAGCCCAGCTCCCAGCCCTGAATAAACACAGAGATAGTATCGGGTGTAGCCAGGAAGGGTGGTAAGGTGCGGCCAGGGAGAAGAATGGCAGGATGTGGCACCGGGGCATGGTTCTGGGCACCCACGCCTGGACCATTGTTTAGGGCAGCCCGAGGCTGTCCATTCTCTGGGGCCTAGAGAGGAAGCCACATTCCCCTGGGACCTGAGCCCTGCCCCACCCACTTGGGGCAATCCGAGAGAGGGGACCAACTTGAGGGTGCTGACTGCTGGGTGCCCAGCAGTCCCCCTGAGAAGGTCTGCCTATCTCCATCTGTCTTCCTGTACCCCTGGGGTCTGAGTCACAGTCATGCTGTGATGGCTGGAATTTATCTCTCCACATCTAGATATTTTGAGGGGAAGGGGCTGTGGTTATGAGGGAGGAAGGGCTGAGAGTGAAGACTCCTTTGATTCCCATCCGACAGGGTCTGTCGTTGACTGACTAGAGGAGGAAGTGGCTGATTTGATTTGGCGGGGGAAAGGTGTGCACCTGAGGTGGAGGGGGTCGGGTATGCTAGGAGGGTTGCTGGCATCTGGCATCTGGCATCTGCTGTGGTGTGGAGAGGCTGCACACCACAGGAGGGTGAAGATGGCTGAAGCTCTCTCCTCTCAGGGGACTCCGCCTCTGAAAGCAGCTCCAGTGAAGGAAGTTGCTCAGTATCTGGCTGGAGGAGGGGCTCCTACTGGAGCAGGGTGCCTCACAAGGTTCCATGTGAACGGGACATCGCCAGACCTGTTTCCCCTTTTATGCAAAATGAGTGATTCTGGCAAGAGGCTGCTGAGGAGGTGCACAGGAAAGCGTCATCAGAGCAGGGAGCTGATGAGATGTCCTGTGGGCTTCTGGCCCCTGACCCCTGGAGCATCAGATCGGGTGAGGAACAACACAGGAGCCCAATAACCTGATCCTCCTGTGGACCAAGGGCTCTTCAGCTTCTGGGCTGTGGGCATGTGGGGAAGGGAGGTTGTGGCTTCTGACCTTAGGACTCCTGAGAGAGCACGGAGCATGCTTTGGAAGACTGAATGGACACTGAGGGGTTTGTAGACTAAGGAAGAGAAGAGATTGAAGGGAGGGAGTCCCTCTGACAGGGACTTTACATCCTGGGAAGCATGCCTGTGGCCTACAGTAAAAGTAAGAGACTTACTGGCAAGCGGGATTTAGGTTTTTTGTTTTTGTGTTTTTTGAGACAGGGTCACACTATGCAGTTCAGGCTGTCCTTGAGCTCGCTTTTTTGTAGCCCAGGCTGGTCTTGAACTCCCACCAATCCTCCTGCTTCAGCCTCCCAAATGCTGAAATTCCAGGCGTGTGCCACCATGCGTGGCTTGGATTTAAGTTGTTGATAGGATGAATTTAGGTCCAAGGGAGTGGCAACTGAGGAAAATGGGGTGCAAGTGAGCAGAGGGCAGCATCTGTAGATCAGCAGGACAATAATGGCATCAATCAGGAGTCACTCTGGCGTCTGTGGCTGTGTGTCACTTTCTTACCACAATAGCATACTTTTTGAATATCTGCTCTGTCCCAGGTACTCTCCTAGGCTGTGGGAGTGGACCCTGAGCAGAAACAGGCATATTTCCACAGTTCTGTGGGTACATAAGGTGGGTCTCAAGGCTACATGGTAAGCATGTGAAGGTGTCATTACCCACTGGGATTAGTACCTGGAAGGACAGATTCAAGGTGTGAGAAAATGGAATGGGCACGTGGCATGAGGCGTGGCCATTAGGCGAAGGCTGGCTGCTGCACACTGTATTTTCTTACTTCCATTTTAGTTGAGGAGGAATGGGGCTCAAGCCTGCCCAGGAGGATGGAGCAGTTGACAGCATTGGGATCCAGATGGACCCAGATCTGTCTAGCCCTGGGCTTTTCTCTTAACTCCTGACCCCGAATTTCAGATCCCCTATCCATCAGTCCTCATGGCCTCCTGTAGACCTGGGTTGTGTGTGTCAACCCCTTGGGGGAAGGGACAGGTTCTGAGAGGTTAACTAATGTGCCTATGTTCACACAAGGCAGCCCGTGCCAGGCAGGGATTTCTATTGAGGTTGTTGGACCCAAAAGCCTGTGAAGTTTCTCATCAATTTCACCAGCTCCTCAGTCTCCCAGTTATAGATAACAGGGACAGAGGTAAGGCAACCTGTCAGGTGACAGCCTGAGGCCCCTGCTCCTCCTTCCACCCCGTCTTATACAGGTGGCATTGTTTCCCTCAGGGAGGTTAAAGGTTAGTGCTCCTGAGGCTTCATCCCTTCTGTCAGCCTGGGACTTTCATTGGTGCCAGGGTGTGTGTGATCAGGTGAGGCTCAGCTTTTTTTTTTTTTTTTTGTATCGAGGACCTTGCACTTGCCTATCTCGCTGGCCCAAGATCTTGTTTTTCTGGAGTGACCTGTCTGTGTTTGGGAGGTAGAAAGGGGCCAGGGCAGTGCTCAAAGACCACGATCCCCAAAGGTGAGCCCCCCGGTGGTGCTTCTTTAAAAGCGCCCAGCACCTGCGGGTAGGTCAGAAGCCAGCCTGCGAGCAGAGGCTGGTTCTGGGCGACAGGGCCTGGCGGGGTTATCTGGTGGGCACCAAGCCCTGGTGAACAGACCAACGCTTCCATGCCAGCCTGGACAGGCACCAGGAACCTTGTCCTTTGTTACCAGGGCTGTGCTGGGGGCCAGGCTGAGGCATGGGGAGTCCCAGGAGCAGCTCCTCATGGATAATGCAGCAGTGCCTGGCTGCAAGTGCTGTGGGTGAGGTGTGGGTAGAAAAGGCCACTGAGCTCTGAGGCAGGAGGAATAGCCTTGTGCCATGGTGCCTAACAGAAATGCAGCATGCTCCACAGGCATTTGTGTATTCTAGTGGCTGCACTGGAAAGTATAAAAAGAGGGCTAGCATGCAGTGGTTCAGCGCTGCCCAGACTGTACAAGCCCATGGTTTGTTCTCTAACAGTGGGAAAAAAAAGCACAGAAACAGTTGAGATCAATATTAACAATGTATTTTATCTAAACTGGACTGTGGTGGTATATCCCTGTGATCCCAGAATTCCGGGAGGCTGAGGCAGGAGATCCCAAGTTTGAGCCCAGTTTGGGCAGCTTAGTGAGTTAGACTCTGTCATTTTTTTAAATGTATGTATTTCGTACAGGGTCTACAGGGTCTCACTACGTACATCGGACTCCTAGTGATCCTCATGTTTTCAGCCTCCTAAACGCTGGGATTACAGGCGTGCACCACCACGCCCAGTCTGTCTCCCTCTCAAAGCACCCCGGGGCCGGCACGGCAAACTGGGGAACTGGGGATTGAATCCTAGTCCCTGCCCCTCTGTCTAAGCAGGCGCTTAAGTCCGCTGAGCTCTCTGGCAGGTCCTAGAGCCTATCTTGAAATTAAAAAGAAAAAAGTTTTTTGCTAAGGGGCTAGAGGTGTAGCTCAATATAAGGGCCCTGCGTTCAGTCCCATGATTTTAATTTGTAGCTGACAGTAGTGAGGCATGAGCAGGTGTACATTCTGCCCCGTGTGCTGAGCCTGCTGCGTCCCACACAATGGAAGCACATGTCCTCCGGGACCGGCCGCACTGCTGGCGCGCGGTAACCACATGTGTCCAGCGGCGCCTGTCCTGGGCAGTGCAGTCCTGCAGTTAATCAGAACAGATCGCCTCAGCCCTGGGCTAGGTCCCCACTCCCATCTCCACCCGAGGTGGCCTTAGCCTTTGCGCCTGCTGGCTGAACCCCCTGCTGCCTGCTCCGGTGGCGGTTCTTGGGCTGCAGTGGGAAGAGAGCTAGGAGCTCCTTTGAGGTAGGAGCTGGAAGGCCGTGAAGTCGGGGCAGAATGAAGGAGAAAAACCCGTAAGACCCGAGTCTGGATGGAGGAGGCGACCTGGTGGCCTGCCCGGGCCGTAGTGGGGACGAGGTGGCGCAGAGCCGCCAGGGATCAGAAGCCCACAGGCCCGCATTGTGCGCCTGTCACACTTCCTTTGGCTTTATTGCTTTTGTCCAACACCCCATTGTCTGGTTTCCTTTTGTCCCCCTCTCAGCGCTGCTGCCTTTTATTTTCCAGCCAGCCTGGTTGTTTTCATTTCTTTTGTCTGAAGTTCCTGAGAGGAAGGTTTTATTTTCAGCGGTTTGATTAATTCACAGCTTGAGCCTGGGGTTTGTTTGTTACGTAATTGCTGCCCTCAGCTTCAGGATAATACCCCCTCTCCCTCCCCACCCCCATTCCTCACGCCCCCTCCTGCCCCTCCCGGTCCAGGGGCCTGGCTCCCAGCCCCTCCCAGTGCCCGGATGGGCTGAACTGCCTGCTTCCGGGAGGCGCTCCGCCCTGGGGCGGTGGGCGGGGACCTCAGGGCCAGCTGGACAGGGGTCGTCTCCTCTTCGTATAGGTGAGTTGGGGCCGGCCTGGGCAGTGCCTAGTAGACCTGTCCTCCTGCTCTGTCCTGAGTCACCCATCAGCCCTCAGAGAGCCCTGCAGTTTGAAAGCGGGTGGGCAGGAGAGTCTGGTATTGTCTGACCTGCAGGGTGGAAACCAATCAAATACAGGCCTATATCTTCCTCATAATGACCATGACTCATTACAGTGTCACGGTACGAAAATCATTTTACAGACTTGATGC
>PVKN010001805.1:0-36676 GCA_004027915.1 Capromys pilorides | reverse complement strand
CAGTTGTGACACCTCTGAACCCATGTTCTTTATTTTTCTTATTTATTTTTTATTTTTGGCGGTACTACGGATTGAATTCAGGACCTTACAAGCAGCTTGTTCTACTGAGCTATCCCCCCAGCCCTCTGAGCCCATGTTCAAATCACCCTTATTTTACTTAACCAATGGGGCAGGCCAAAGAGAAGCCATGAAGTGTTTCCATTAGCTGAAAAGTTCCCAGCAGAAAAGTGCATCTTACAGTTACTGATGGATCCAAGAGTAAATCTTTTAATCTGTGAAACTGTAAAGAAAGCAAAAAAAACCATACTGGTTTTGCTCTTGCTTCTCAAATTGCAAGTTACAGGCACAGTGTTCCTGAAGTGCTTCATTCAGAAGGAAAAGGCATTGTGGATGTGTCTGCAGGGCCCAGGTGCCGACCAGGGCTCAGCCTGTCCTACTGAATGTGTCTCTGCAAGGACGTGCAAAAGCTACTGTATCACTACTACTACTAGTACAGTTTAAGGAATATTTCGCTATATCTGACTTACTTTTCCTATTCCTACACATTTTCTAAGAATTGAACTCTGTGTCTTAGCCTGTTTTTTGCTGCTATAATAGAATAGCATAGATACAATTATTTTGGTGTTTTTTTTTTTTTGTCTTTTTGAGACAGGGTATCGATATGCAGTTCAGGCTGGCCTTGAACTCACTTTTGTAGCCCAGGCTGGTGTCAAACTTGCACTGATCCTCCTGCCTCAGCCTCCCAAGTGCTGGGATTATAGGCGTGCGCCACCACGCCTGGCTCTGATGGCATAATTTTAAATGAGGAATTTATTTCTCACCAACCTAACCTGCAGGCTAGGAAGTCCAAGGGGCTGGCATCTATTCAGGGCTTTTCGTTTTTGTTAACTTCCATCCTCTTCGGATTGTGACTAAGCCAAACCCAGAGGCAAAACTGTCACCCCTCAGTTGCTACTAATTAGGCCCCATTTCCAAGTATGATTCCCCTTGGGATGAAGTTTCCTGCAGTCCTGCTGAAGGGGTTGAGTTTAGACCATAGTACCATGAAAACATGTTCTTGAGAATTGTGGCTTAGCTAAGGATGCTCTCTAGCTAATGTATATCAGATGCATCCAGAGAGTTAAGACCCCAGTCCCAGTCCCAGGGGCTGGGGAGATAGCTCCATGGCACAAGTGTCTGCCTGGCAAGCGCAAGGTTGTGAGTTTGTGGTCCCACCAAAAAAAAAAAAAAAAAAAAAAAAAAAAGCTCCAGTCTCATCCCCATGAGATTCTGTTTTGTGGCTGGGACCTATGACTGTGCCTCAGGGACACTCCCTGTGGTCTTTCTGCAGCTGGATCTCTTGACTGTGGTTCTACACCCATAGATTCAATCAAATTGGATAAAAATCCCTTCTATTGATAACTGTTCCCTGAACAAAACAATAAGCACAACTGTTTACGTAGCACTTGCATTTTCTTAGAAATGAGTAATCCAAGGGTGAGTGAAGTATATGGAAGAGTAGCAGGCAATCTTCAAGTACTGTGGCACCACAGAATAAGGGGAGTTGAACAGCTTGGAGCTGGTCCTGTAGGAGTTGAGGCTGGTCCTAGAACCCTGATTCCAAGGGATGGCCCTGGGTTTCACAAACACCAGATCTGTGCTTTCCACTGCCACTGCCTGCTGTGAGCACACATAGATACCAACATGTGATCCTCATGACTGCCCCACAGGGTGCAGAGACGGAAGATAGAGATGCCAGCACTGTGCTCAGCATCACCCAGAGGGTCGACTGGCTGAGGCAGGGCCTGGGCCAAGTGGGAACCTGCTTTGCATTCCTGGAGCCCATCCTGTGACTTGGGAGGGTGGGCATCTGCTGCTTCAGCTCCAAACCTGCCACGAAACCTCGTCCTAGATCTGGCAATTGCTCGGCCCTTGTAGTTGTGCCAGGCAGTGGAATGGCAGAAGGGGAGGCAGGGACAGGCTCTGTAGAAGCAGCACTGTCAGAGAGAGTGTCAGTTTATGGGTGTCAGAAAAGATGTATTACAAGTGCAGGTGCCTGCAGGCTGGACACTGAGCTAAGTGTCAGAAAATATTTTTCTTAAAGCCACTTACAGGGGCTGGGGAGATAGCTCCGTGGCACAAGTGCCAGCCTGGCAAGTGCAAGGTTGTGAGTTTGAACCTTGGTCCCGAAAATAAAAAAAATCAGTAAGACCATTAAAGCCACTTACTTCTTGGTTTGTAATTTATTTTTTGAGAGAGAGAATATGAATTGAACCCCGGTACCTTTGCACTGAAGTATATCACCAGCCCTTTTTATTTTTTGAAACAGAGTCTCACTGAGTCACGCAGGTAGGATTTGAATTTACAGACCTCCTTCTTAAACCTCCTGTTGGGATTATAGGTTTGCACCAGTTCCCTGGCTAATTTCTCCCACTTTTAATAAGTGAGTGAATATAAGAAATATTTTGCTTTTATTTCCTGTGTTATAATAATGGGCTCAGTGCTAGTGTGCTTCCTAGCATGCATGGGCCTTGGGTTCCATCCTCAGCGTCCCAAGAAAGAATCGATGCCTTGCATAGAGCAGTTGATTCTTGGGTTGATACTTGATTTTCTTTAGGTGGAGAAGTGGCCACCAAGACAAACTAGTGGGCATAAGAAGTGCCAGCTACTCAGTTCTGGCCAGTTTTTGTAACTGTGCTACAAGTTCAAATCCAGATTTTAATGTACTGCCGGTGGGTTTTTACATTTTGGTAACTAACTACATATACATGCACATACAAGCCTAGATGGACCCTTAAAGTTTGCTCCTTAGATGAGCCCATCTGCCTTAGTCCCAATGCCCCTGCAGGTGGAGGTGCTGCAGGCGAGGCCCAGTTGTTCTTAGACCTTTCTATTTCAAAAAATGAACAAACAATAAGACTTGAGTGACTGAAGAGCACTTTTGTCACTTTGCTGTGGCTTCTAGTAGCACATTTTGGGCTGTGCCTGTGGGAATGGTAGGGGAGGTGCTGGGGGAGCCACGCTCCTGGGGTTCTGGGGCCTCACTTCCACCTGTTGTTTCTCCTCCTCCAGGATGTCCATGAGGAGCCCCGTCTCTGCCCAGCTGGCCCTGGATGGCGCTGGCACCATGGTGAACTGCACCATCAAGTCTGAAGAGAAGAAGGACCCTTGCCACGAGGCCCCCCAGACTTCAGCTGCCGTGGCTGAGCCCCAGCTTGGAGACCCCGCCCGGGATGCCCTGGATGGTGCTGATCCCCAAGCTCCAGCTCAGGTGCTCAGCACTTTCCCAGGGCCTCCTGGGTTAGCCTACCTCTGTAGCACACACCAATCCCTGCACCTGGCTCCGCTGCCAGGCAGGACAGGTGCGCAGCGCTGGCTGGGCAGGCAGCAGCAGCCAGCAGAAACAGTCATCAGGGCTGAAGCGTGGCTTAGGGGAGCAGAGGGACCACCTGGCTCAGCCGAGTCACCTGCTGGAGCAGACATGGACTCACTGCCTACAGTAACCAACTGGCCAGGGCTGGCTGGGGGGACAGGATGCACACCGAGCATGTGTCTTTGAGAAGTGAGCTATTGGCTTTTAATGCAGCTTCAGAGAATCAGTTTTACCACTCCTTTTGATGTCACTGTAAGCACCCATATAGTTCCTCCCTTCAGGGTGGGGGAACTGGTCAGTGTAATCACCAAGAATTCTTATAGCGCATGAAATTCTGATTTCACACTGGAGAAATCAAAAGGGAATGTGCAATTAAAAACCAGATGACTGAAAATGAGAGTTGTGGGTCCCAAGGAAGGATCCAGCTTGGAAGAACAGATGGTCAAGGAGCATCTGTAGGAGGAGCAGGGCCTTGGGGATGGAGAGGACTCTGATGGGAAGAGAAGCAGCCTTCCCAGAGAGGGCAGGGCTGAGGCAGTGGGTGTGTCCAGGACTAAGGATTAGTAGCCGCCGCCGCCGCCCCCCCCCCCCCCCAGGCTGGTTGGCTGAGAAGAACCCCACTCACATACTTTAAAGCTCTTGATCCCAACGACACTTGAGTGATCTGGGAGGGATTAGCATTTCCATTTTCAGCAAGGAAGTGAGGTTCCTGAGGCTCAGAGGTTTAGGGACATGGGTTGGGAAGAGCCCCTGGAGCCATCAGAGCGCCTGGCCTGCACCCGGGCCTGTAGTCCTCAGGTCTCTTGTGCCCTGGTAGCAGGTAAGGGGCCAGCAGGGATTGAAGAGCAGATGGAAGCCCTTGGGTGGAGTGGGAGGCGGGGGAGAGCCTGGGGTTCCCTTGGATGGATGCCTCTGGGATGTGGTGACTGGGCCTGTGTCTCACAGGAGTGTAGCTCCCCAGAGAGCAGTGGGTCTCCAGAGCCAAAGCACCCCAGTGTCTCTGAGGCAGCTTCTGGAAGCCAGGAGAAGCTGGACTTTAACCGCAACCTACAGGAGGGTAAGAGGGGTGCTCAGGCAGAGGCTGCAAGGGGGAGGTGAAGGGCTGGCGCCCCTCAGCCCACGGTGTCTTCCTAGTCGTGCCAGCTATTGAGAAGCTACTGTCCAGCGACTGGAAGGAGAGGTTTCTGGGACGGAGCTCTGTGGAGACCAAGGATGTCAAAGGTGAGGGGGCCTGTCCTGCGGGTCGGGCTGTGTAGTCTGGGCTGGCAGGGTGGTTCTTGGTACCCTCATACCTGTGTTGTGCTTCTTGGCTTCTTCCTGGCGCCAGCAGTCCTTCCCATCCCTCAGTGGGACCTCAGGCAGGCAGTAGATCTGGCTGATCCCCACACAGGAAAGGTCTGGCCTGACTCAATGCCTTGGGTGTGGATTTGGCCCTGGAGGAGGGACTCTGTGACATCAGGCTTGTCATTCTCCTTGGCAGGCAGAAGTGGGCAGAAAGCTCGCTTTTACTTCTGACAACTAATCCTAGGCTCCAGGAACCGCACTGAGTGAGAATCGAGCAGGGCTGTTGCCCATAGGCCTTCAGCTTGCATTTTCCCAGTGTGGATACACCCCGCATCCCCGCCTTCCACCCCACCCCACCCCACGTTAAACTAAGGCAGAGCTCCTCAGGGACTGGGGGGCGGGGGTGGGCACCTGTATTTCTCTAAAGCACTTTGAGCGCTTCTGGCGCAGATGCCCGACAGCCTGAGGAGGGTGCACTCCATAGACATCAGTTAAACTGGTGGGCCAGGAAACTAAGTGAGCTTACATGTGCTAAAGGACAACCACATGCTAGACTCTGGACCAAGTGCTCTCCCTGCATCACTTTCTTCCACCTCACATTAATCTAATGAGGCACTTGTTACCATGCCCATTTGTAGATTTTTTTTTTTTCCCATTTGTAGATTTTCTAAAAACACCTTGGTTGAAAACAAAACAAAACAAAACCACCTTGGTTGGATATGGTGGCACATATCTGTAATCTTGGCTCCTCGGGAGGCTGAGGCAGGAGGATTGCAAGTTCAGGGCCAGTGTGAGCAACTTACTGAGAACTTACCTCAAAATTAGAAAATGGAGGAAGGCTAGAGATGTATCTCGATGACAAAGTGCTTACGTAGCATGCATGAGGCTCCTAGGTTCTGACCCCAAATAAAGCATACCTTCAAGTGCAGAGAAGTTGGTAAGATGCCTGACAGGATCCTGGGATGATGCAGCACCTGCCCAGGCAGCATCCGATGGACAGGTGAACTAACCACAACTCTCCATGGTGGCTGTTCCACCGGGGAGCAGGGACCCAAGAAAGCCTGGCAGAAAAGGAGCTGCAGCTTCTGGTCATGATCCACCAGCTGTCCGCCCTGCGGGACCAGCTCCTGACAGCTCACTCGGAGCAGAAGAACATGGCCGCCATGCTGTTTGAGAAGCAGCAGCAGCAGATGGAGCTGGCCCGGCAGCAGCAGGAGCAGGTAAGGGCAGGGCCGGGCTGGGCCTGCTGGGGTGCCGCGGATGCCAGGCTGGTGCCCGGGACCCCTCTGCTTGTCCTCTCCCTCCCAGATTGCCAAGCAGCAGCAGCAGCTGATTCAGCAACAGCATAAGATCAACCTCCTTCAGCAGCAGATACAGGTGGGGGTTGCCCGCTGGGAGCCCTAGAACAGGAGGTGTGGGGGTGACGCCAGCCCTGGAAGCTGTCAGGGACAGGGATGCCGAGTCAGCCCAGCCCTGAGGATGGCCCTTCTCATGACTCCAGCCCCTTCCTTGTGTGTGCTCCTCATAAGGGCAAGGGGTGACCGCATGTCCTCCTCCTCCCCAGCTGAAGCCCCAGAGCAGGGAGGCTGGGCTCATGGTGCGCGGATGGTCAGATGTGTCCACCCTCTGTTGCGTGGACCACAGCTGTGGAGCTCTTTGGGTCACACAGGGTCCTTTGCCTTCAGCAGGTCAACATGCCTTATGTCATGATCCCAGCCTTCCCCCCAAGCCACCAGCCTCTGCCTGTCACCCCCGACTCCCAGCTGGCTTTACCCATTCAGCCCATCCCTTGCAAACCAGGTGAGTGTGGGAAGGAAGAGGCTGCCACTGAAGCTGGCTTGTCCAGGACAGGCAAGAGCCTACCAGCACTCACCTGTTCATTGGCCGTATAGCATCCCATGGACAAATAAAAATGGCACATGTCCAAGCACAGGGTGCTTACAGATGGAAGATGGCATCTCTGCATCCCAAACACTTTATGTGCCAGTGTTGGCATCTTGCATAGTAACTGCAGCCCAGCCCTCTCCCCGACTGAAGCACCCTTGATTCCAACTTCACGCTCTTGCCCCTGCCCTGGCCATGTCACTGAAATGCAGCAGAGTGACCATGTGTCCCACGCCGTGTCCTTGCTGGCTGGCAAGTCGTGGGGTGATGAAGTTGGAACTCTGTCAGCTGAGGAGCTGACAGCTGGGGGTGCAGTTGGGAACGAAACAGTCCTGTAGAGTCTGGGGGTCTCTTGAGGAGGTGGCAATCAGTAGATGGGGGAGGAGGGTGATGCAGTCAGAGGCCCAGGAGGCCCTGGGCTGGGGCAGAAGCTGTGCGAGGTGACGGTGGAGCTGAGGGGGCCGTGCGCAGGGGGTGGGATGTGGCTGGGAGGGCAGTTCGGAGGGAGCCACGTGTCTGGTAATGACCGCAGGATGTGGGTGCAGTTGAGCCTGAGTGGCGTATGTCTTCTGGCTGTAGGAGATACGGACTGCAGAGGGTGCTGGCTTGGGGCAGAGTCCAACAGTAGCTGTCAAGACCATTGAGGAGATGATGACACCATAATGGGAGGCAGAGGGGTGACACGGTCAGAGAGGGTTACTGGTTTTGGGACAGCGTAGACAGGCTGCCCATCACTGCTCCAGGTTGTGTCACAGCTGTGAAGCCAGTGCTGTGGGTCCCCTGCTCTGTTCTACCAACTTAGCTGGTGTCCAAGGCCTGCAGTGGGGAATCCAACTCCTGAGTTGGCCTCAGGTCCTGGGTCCGACCTTGCCCTGCCCTCAGCTTTGCACTCATCCCACGCCCAGCCCAACATAAGCTCTGGCTCAAATCTCAACTCCTGAGAAGCCTGCTGGGGTCACCTGGCTGAGACAAAGTTCCTCAACATGTCCCCTGTGTCCCTTACCACCTGCCATGTGCTTAGTGATCTCTACAGAGGGCTTCTGTCTCCTGAGCTGTCCCGCCTCCTTGGCACTGGGCCTGGCGAGGGAGAGTGTGGTAGGGTAGGTAGAAGAGGAAGTAGGGTGAGGGGAAGGAGCAGTGGTCTTGACCCTGGTTTTTGAATCCTACTGCTGCTGTTTAATACCTCTGGGCAAGCCCTGGGTCTCCCCGAGGTCTCTTTGTCTGTAACAGCGCATTGAGCACCTACTGTGTGCTGCACACCGTGTTAGAGGGATTGTGCGCATCAACGGTGCACTTCCCAGCAGGCGGCTTTGTTTGCACTCTGTACATGGCAGGAATAGGAACAGACCTACGTCAGCCTCTCTGGAATGAGGTCCCGGTGTCCCCGCCCCTTGCTACACTGTGGGAACTGCTGAGTGGCTGGGCGGGGCAGCACCAGGCCGAGGTGTAGGGGGCAAAGATTCGGATGTTGGTGCAGGGACCCTGGGGAGAAGGGAGCTAGGTCCCAGCAGTGTTTTCTTCAGGCCAGGAGGGCAGGGTTGGAACTGCCAGACCAGCTTGGAGCCTCCACCGCCATGTGGTGCCTGGACCTCGCCAAGCAGGTGTCTGCTGTTCTGTGCTCATCCAGGGCTTTTCTCCTTGCCACTTTTCCACAGTGGAGTACCCACTACAGCTGCTGCACAGCCCCCCTGCGCCTGTGGTGAAGAGGCCAGGGGCCGTGGCCGCCCACCACGCCCTGCAGGTAGAGCCCTGTGCCTGCCGCTCAGGCCTCCCTTTCCTTCACCTCCTCTCTGCTGCATGGGCAAGGCACGCTTGTCTCATATGGGTCTGTGTCCTCTGTACTGTGGGGGGCTGCCTCTTGGCAGTGTCCCCTCTCTGACCTTCTGGATGTCCCTCAGGAGCCCTCCCAGCCCCTGAACCTCACAGCCAAGCCCAAGGCTCCTGAGCTGCCCAACACCTCTAGCTCCCCCAGTCTGAAGATGAGCTCTTGTGGTCCCCGGCCCCCTAGCCATGGAGCTGCCACGCGGGACCGGCCGTCCAGCCCGCCCAGCCTGCCTCTGGGTGAGCCTTCTGCACCATCATCCTGTGGCCTCTTAGGGGAGACTCCAGGGGAGCAGGACTTCCCTGGTTTGGGATGCTGGTTTCCCCTGCATCTGTTGACACAGACAGCAGCCAACGTGTGTGCTGTCCTTGTGAGCTATGTGTGTAGGGGGGAGGTGGGGGCAATGGAACCCTGGGGACCCACAAGGGGTGTGGCATGAAGTGGAAGGAGCTTAAGCCTGGACTGGAATGAACACCTCCCTCCCACCCTCTTTTCCTTTTTTCCTGTCCTCCAGGCTTCCTAGGTGAAGGGGATGCTGTCACCAAAGCCATCCAGGATGCCCGACAGCTGCTGCACAGTCACAGTGGGGCCTTGGACAGCTCCCCCAGCACGCCCTTCCGCAAGGTATGGCCACTCCCTTGTCCCTGAGGCCAGGAGCAGGTGGCACTGAAGTGGGAGACAAGAGTCTGAGGCCACAAAAGGGGCGGGCAAGGTGGGTAGAGTGTGACGCAGAGGAGGCTCATGTGCCAGTTGTTGTTGTCAACCCCAGGACCTCATCAGCTTGGACTCCTCCCCAGCCAAGGAGCGCCTGGAGGAGAGCTGTGTGCACCCGCTGGAAGAGGCCATGCTGAGCTGTGACATGGACGGTGAGGGCTGCAGCTGCGGGCGCCTCCTGGTGGTCATGGAGGGTGTCACCCCGGCCCACTGCAGATGAGCTGCCTGGCAGGGTCGCTGACCCTGTTCCTGTTCCCCAGGCTCCCGCCACTTCCCTGAGTCCCGGAACAACAGCCACATCAAGAGGCCCATGAATGCCTTCATGGTGTGGGCCAAGGATGAGCGCAGGAAGATCCTGCAGGCCTTCCCAGACATGCACAACTCCAGCATCAGCAAGATCCTCGGTGAGGACCAAGAGGGGCACAGGTGCGGGACCTGGATGCAGGGCTAGCTGCGCCTCCTTGGACCTTGCCTTGCACTGTGCAGGCTTTGTAGGACACCAGAGGAATCTGGCAGAGGAGCCAGAGGACATAGGGGCAGCTCGGTCCTGGGGCCTCGCCCTAGAGGCTCTTCCATTAGCATGTCTGTCAGAACACACGTATGTGTTCTTCACTCCCCACCCAACTTGCCTTCACCTGTACTCCCTTGGCCCAGACCCCTGGAACAGCTCAGGGCAGAACACAGTAGAAACTGGTGTTCTCAGACCATGGGTAGAAAGATTCTGAAAATGATGAGGGTTTTGGACGCCAAGGGGGTTTGCAGGGAGGGCAGATGGCACTAGAAGAGAGCAGTTGTTCTCAAGACTGAGAAGGCTTCTGGGTGGGAAATGTAGGTCAGCTGAACAGTGCCTACCTGGCAAGCTCAAAGTCCTGAGTTTGGTTCCCTGTGCCTAAAAGAAAAAAACAGACTGAGGCTCCTTCCAGGTTAGTGTTGCTTGTCTGAGATGCCAAGGTTGTTTTTGTGGTCCTGAGGATTGAACCTAGGACCTCTGCCTTTGCCTGCTTAGGAAGTGCATTACCATTGCTGGTAAAACCCTAGCTAGCCTGAGCCCAGCTCTTGCGTATTAGACTTGAGCTGGCTTCCGATTATTGATACTTGGCTGGCTACTCTTTTCTTGATGCAAATGAGGCTGAGGCCAGTGGGGAATGTTGCTGGGTTGCTGGGGATGTGGGAGGCGCAGTTTGCCTAACAGCCAGATACCCTGTCAGCTCCGTTCATTTCCTCGGTGTCTGGCAGCTGTACTAACATATCATCTTACTGACCCCTGCCTGGGGACCAGTCTTCCTGGGGCTGTCAGGGCTTGCTGGGGGCCAGAAGTGGCCAGCAGAGCCCAGCCCTGACTGCCTGCCCTGGGGCTGGGCCAGGTTCCCGTTGGAAGTCCATGAGTAACCAGGAGAAGCAACCCTACTACGAGGAGCAGGCGCGTCTGAGCCGACAGCACCTGGAGAAGTATCCAGACTACAAGTACAAGCCGCGGCCCAAGCGCACCTGCATTGTGGAGGGCAAGCGGCTGCGTGTGGGTGAATACAAGGCCCTGATGAGGACCCGCCGGCAGGACGCCCGCCAGAGCTACGTGATCCCGTGAGCAGGCCCGCCCCGGGTGCCGGCAGCGGGGTGTGTGTGGCTGGCCTGTGCCCGTGCTGGGGTGCTGCCGGGTAATGGACTGTCTGTGTGGCTGGTGTGTGATGTGGGACTGGCACGTGTGCCTGGAGATCCCACTGCTGATGAGCCCGCACAAGTTCGGAGGTGCTAAATGCACTCTTCCTACAGCAGGGTTCTTGCCCTAAGCAGGCACCCTTGTGGGTCCCCAGGGTACCTAAAACAGTGGTCCAAGTTGGATCCACATGTGATTCCCCAAGAATGTTCCCTGGATCTGCATAGCTGACAGTGAATCTGGCCACCAGAAGATCCAGGGATCAGGGTGTGCCTCAGAGCCAAGTGGGGGCAGGCGGGCTCGGGTGGAGGTGGCAGTGTCCCCCCAAACGTGCCCCCTCTGTCTCTCAGCTCACAGGCTGGCCAGGTCCAGATGAGCGCCTCAGATGTCCTGTACCCCCGGGCAGCAGGTGTGCCCCTGGCACAGCCACTGGTGGAGCACTATGTCCCCCAGAGCCTGGACCCCAACATGCCTGTCATCATTAACACCTGCAGCCTCAGGGAGGAGGGAGAGGGCACCGAAGATAGGCACTCGGTGGCTGACAGCGAGATGTACCGGTACAGCGGGGATGAGGATTCTGAGGGCGAAGAGAAGAGTGATGGGGAGCTGGTGGTGCTCACAGACTGAGTCAGCGCCAGCCCGGCCCTCCCAGCCCCACCTGTGGGCCCAGCCAGCTGGCCCGGACTGTGTTGGTACTTGGACTTGGGATGCCCAGGGTTGGTCCGGCTGTGCATGTGTAGATAACTTGTCAAAGGGAGGGCCCTCCTCCCCAGAGACCCACACAGCAGTAATGGGCTGAGTTCCTTGGCTCCTGCAGGGGACATTGGATGGCCCTTCCCTCTGGCAGATCCCCCACCCCAGGACACGGCAGCTGTACATCTGTCCCCCAGGGTCACATGCTTTGATTCCATGCTTGTCCTGTGGGACCAACACCCCCTCCCACACACATGCCCTGGTCACTCCACCACAATCCTTCTGCTCTGCAGAAGGGTCCACCTGTCCCTCACTGTTTCTGCCAAGCGTTTTGTGCCTCTGGCTGCTGTGTGTGCGTGCGTGTATAGTATGTGCGTGTAAGTGCGTTTTCATCCACTCATCACACAAGGTATTTATTGCGTGCCCACTACACGCTGGCCACTGTTGCTTTTCTGGGGGCCTCTTCTGTGCTTCTCTTTGTCCCCAATTTGCTACCTCTTTGTCAGTCTGGGTGTCTCAGGTTCTGTGTGTCCTCGTGTGCACCTCTGTCTCTCTGCAAGGCCCTCTCTGTCTCCCTTGCTCGGGCTCTGGTCCCTGTGGGCCCCCAGACCCCCCCCCCCCAGGCAGCCCTCCTGATCTTCCTCCGGACTCTGCCAGTCAGTTCCCACAGAGCCATTTTTAGCTCCAAGCAGGGTAAGCATGGCCTCAGGCTCCACGGGACTTTGTCCTGGTGCCCGATGTCTGGGCATAAGCGAGTCCCAGGAGTTAGGCAAGAGTTGGCCGTGCCCCTTCCCTGTCTGTGGCAGAGGCCCAGTGAGGACCCCATGGCAGCTGGTCTCCATTTTTCCCTCCTGAGTTGGGGGCTGGTGGCTCCCCTTTCCTGAAGACTTGGCTTCACCTAGCTAGGGACTGGCTCCCCACTGGCTTTCTCAGTTAGTGCTCCCTAAGAGCATCAGTCCCACAGGCACCTGATCCAAGGTCTCCAACAGCTGGAGTCCATTTGGGGACCCGTAATCCCTCAGGGCCTGGTCCCCATCTCCTACCCTTCCCCCCTCCTTCCAGGCTGTTTCTTTTTTATGACTGTAAACATAGATAGTGCTTTATTTTGGTAATGAGATAATGAGTAACTTAACCAGCACATTTGTTTTCTGGTGGCATAATAAAGACAGACCATTTCAGAATGGGACCTTCAAGGAAGAGGGAAGTCCTTCAGCCCCAGCAGCCTGGGCACTGCAGCCCCCTGGTGGTGGTCTATGGGAGTTACAGCCGCGGCGCCTGGAAGAAGTGGTTCGAGCTGGGGAGGCCCCAGAATCCGGGGCAGGGGCGGGGAGTGTGGCGTCAACCTCCCCTTCGGTTCTCTCGGTCCACTGTCTGCACTCTAAAACAAGGGTGTTACACTACTTCGTGATCTTACCCTCTTGCTCTTTAAGCATCTAAAGCAAATAGTGGGCTCATCCCTCAGGCTTGGAGGCAGGTTCTGGGAGCCCACTGACCTAGCAGCCCCCTAGGACCCATTAAAACAGTCGCTCCGTGGCTTTCGGTTTGAACGAAAGTTTCAGAAGCCTCATTATTACAGGGAAATAAGGGGCCTAACGGGGTAGGATGAAAGGGTGAAACTCTCCAAAATGTATGTAAGCCACCAGCGCAGAGAGCACAGCAAAGGCAATTCTTGGGGAAGCTGGATAACGAAAGGCTTGACCTCAACCAGGGAGGTGCCCGGGCTCACTGCTGCCCCGGGTGGCAGCTTTTCCTTTGCTGTCTAGGAAAGGCCGTCCACCCTTGAGGCCGAGGAGCAGGCACTCTGCGTGGAGGAGAGCTGGAGGGGTCCTGGCGGCTGTGACCTTGTTGAAGTGGTAAACAGGACAGGACGTTTAGTCCAGACAGTGGACAGGGATCGAGTGGGCTGGACAAGACGGCTTAACAGTGAGGAGGTGAGGCTGCAGGTGGGCTTCTGGCTTACTTTCACAGACATTCTGGAGAAGATCCAGGATGTTTTTCTCGAGAGAGGGTCTCGCTATGTAGTTCATGTTGGCCTTGAACTCAGGAGATCTTCCTTCCCCTGCTTCCCGAGTCCCGGAATTACAGGGGTGCGCCACCAAGTCCTGCCGTTCACAAAGACATAGGATGTATTGAAAACGACGCTTCAGTATGGCGAGGTGATGGGGCTTCTCAAGTCATCGTGCTGGATTCCAAGCCACAGACTCCCGTTGAACGGGGGGTCCCCTGCTGTTTCCTAGCCCAGCCCCCGGGTGCCTTCCCTTCCGCAGATGTGCTGCTGCTCCTGGGGAATGCTTGGGCGCTTGCGGAAGAGCCGCCTGGCCGGCCGCGCCTTCCTCCTGGCTGCCCCCTAGCGATTGTCGGGCCGAACTGCTAGTCTCCCTCACCGGCGTCCTAGTGGCCTTCCGGGACCCAGCCTCGTGGTCCGGAGTTGCTCTAGCTGCTGGGTTCCCAGGTCCTCTTTCGCCTCGGGGGCGGGGCAGCCCTTGCAGAGGCACCACAGAGGCCTCTGCCCTGCCGGCCTCCTTCCAGCTGCACAGCCCTGAGTCCTCCCTGGCTGGCTGGAGCCCCACCCCCATCCCGTGAGAAGCAGGCTCAGGTCAGGTGGGTTGCAGAGGCTGGGAACAGTGCGTCCTGGTCATTTTTACCAGGAAGTTGGGCCACAAGCTTGTTCTCTGCCTCCTGGAGCTTGTGTGGAGGGGAAGGGTGGGGGAAAGGGCCACAGCCAGGCCTGGCACTGAGCCAGGGAGCCAGTCAGTCTGGGGCGGGGCTCAGGTTCTGAAGGAAAGGGTTTTTTTTTTACCACTCCCCAGGATCAAAGGAAGAGGGGTGTTTGTCAACAAAGGCGCTGGGAGGGGACCTGAGATGAACTCTACTCCAGAAGATAGGGTGGGGGGCGCGGCAAAGCCCCACGGAGCTGGAAACAAGCAGACTTCACAGTGGCCAATTCTGCCTTCAGCTCCAGAGACACCCCAGTCTTCCACAATCAGGAACAGCAACCCCCATCTTTGCCCTGTTGTCCAGCAGCAGCGCTCTGGATCACAGTGACCTTGACAGCCCTGTGCCTGCGCCAGGTCCAGCGGTTGCCATGGCATCGTGGCACATCTGCAGGCAAAGGCCAAGCCAGAGTCCACCTGGCAGGTGGCTTCCGCCGTTACCACTGGCGCCCTTCAGGGCTGGAAATATTTTTACTTTGATGTTCTGCTCTTCCGGCTTGCCTGTGAAAGGGGCAGACTGGGCCCAGGGGTCACTCATGCTGGTGTCAGGAAGAGCTGCCACAAAATCTGGGAGCAAGAGCAGCCAGGGGCGGGCTCCACAGCCTCCCCCAGCTCCTGTAACCACGTGTATCCTGCCACCAGAGCCAGCTGATTCTGAGCAAAAAAATAACAGCCCTGCCTAGGTGGGATGGGGCTTGGGACCCTTGGATGCCAGGGGTGAGGAAGCGTGGAGTGACTCCAGCATGAGGGCAGAGAGTGTGGAGCACACTGCCGCCTCTCCGCAGGAATACTGGTCCCAAGTCAGCCCCCACATGGGCCCTCAACAGTCCAGAAAGGTGCACTTTAATGCATAAAACCATGATAATTTATAAATGAGACTTTCATGAGCCAGAGCCAGGAGGACCCTGAAGTTTTGAGGACAGAAGGGAGATGGAGGTAATTTCATGATCTGGTCCTGCCCAGGTCCCCATGGGCGAGACCAAGACCCCTGGTCTCCTGCTTCTGGACCCTAGTAAGTCATTCCTAAGTGGGAAGATCTTGGGTCAACTCTGGGATGAAAGGTGAAGATGGGGAGACAGACCCTTGGGAGGGAGGCCCTGGTGCCAGCCACCCTACTCTTCTTGGTCATGTCCCCTCT
The DNA here is from genome assembly GCA_004027915.1 of Capromys pilorides. Classification (NCBI taxonomy): domain Eukaryota; kingdom Metazoa; phylum Chordata; class Mammalia; order Rodentia; family Capromyidae; genus Capromys; species Capromys pilorides. Next base: position 21,421 of record PVKN010001805.1, on the reverse strand, counting down.
GCCAAGTCAGAGGAGCCAGAGGGTCACCCTGGCTACACCCTCACCTCCCTAGCAGGCTGCGGAGGACAGGGTGGAAGGAATCATTTTCTGTCTGCAGCTTGGGAAAAGGTGCTGTCTGGGTGTGAGTGCAGGCTCGGATCAGGAAACTGCGGCCCCCGGATTAGATTCCAGGTCCCTTCCCCAGACTGTGGACATCAAGCAGTCAGGGTTGGCCTGGTTTGGGGCTCAGCCTCCCACGTGGGGCCTGTACAGGGACATGACACTCTGGAGGCTGGGGCATCACATCAGAGGTAGAAAGGGCCCTTCCCTCCCCTGACAGGAAGGGTCAAAGACATCTAAGGCAGCCCAGTACCAGCAAGCTTAGGGCTGGGGATGGTGTGCTTCTCTGCAGCAGAGATGGCCCGGGCCCTGGCGGTCTGCAGGCACTTCCTCCCCAGCCTGGAGAGGTGTAGGGGCCCCTGGTGACGGGGCCTTGTCAGCCTCTCCACACAGGAGAATGAGGTCTTCAGTGGCATCCACCAGTGGACCTTCTTCCTGGCATCTGCCTGTCCCCTCTCCACTCTTGTCCGAGGGTGCAGACCCCAGAGCCACGCAGACGCGTAAGAGAGGATCAGGGAGCTGGTCACTTTGGCATCTCCAAGGCTGACACTTGAGGCTTCACCTTGAAGTACTGGTTGAATCGGATCCCTGCGTACCTGCCGTCAGCCAGAAAGCAAGCTGTGAGGTGGGGGATGGGGGAGAGGGGCGGGTCTTAGCTGCTCCAAGCCCATCCAGTTCTGGGCAGGTCCATCCTAGCCATTGATTTTTTAAAGTTTCAAATAGATTTTCTTAGATCAGACTGGAGCAATCCTTCAGCAAACATGTTTGCATGGAGTTCTGTTTTCACAGATCTGTAATGTTGATATTTGGTTGCGCAAGGAAATCTCCAGAACTTTTCCATCTTGCAAAACAAACTACCCATTAAACAGTACTCCCTTTGCCCCTCACCCTAGCCCTACAGCTGTCACCTTATTTTCTGTTTCTATGAATGTGACATAGCTCTTACGACCAATGGAACCATATGACACTTGTCTTTTTGTAGCTGGCTATTTTCCCTTAGAATAATGTCAAGATCTATCTATGGTCTGCATGTGCCAGCTTCCCTTCTTGTTTTTTGAGACAGGCTCTCACCTGGCCTTGAACTCAGTGATGCTCCTGCCTCAGCTTCCCAAGTACTGAGATTACAGGTGTCTATCACCACACCTGACCTCCTCATTTTTTTTTTTTTAATTTTATTTATTTATTTATTTGTTTGCTTGTTGTGTTTGTTTGTTTATTTATTCATTTTGTGGCTGGCTCAGCCTGCCCTGGTGGTGGCGCTGGCGCAGCATGTGGTGCCGGGGATCGAACTGCAGTCCCCGCAGTTGCCTGAGCCCTCCAAGCAGGCGCTTTAGACCACTGAAACCATCTCGCCGGCCCCGACCTCCTCATTTTTGAGACAGTATATTCCAAGCCAGCCACCATCGATGGAGGGACACCAAGGCTGCTGTTCCCTCTTAGGTCCCAAGCATGCTGCTGGGAACATGGATATGGGTACACTAATATTTCATTTAGACCCTGCTTTCAGTTCTTCTGGATCTATTCCCAGAAGCAGAATTTGCAGGCCACATGGTCTTTGTTTTTCTTTCTCCATTTATGCAGTTTGGACACATAGTGATCCTCCTGTTTTCAGCCTCCCCAGCACTGGGTTTACAGGTGTGCACCACCACCTCCAAACTCAGTTGCTGGCTCAGCATGCGCTGGGGACGGGCATGGCTAGGCATGCAGGACCTGGGATCGAATCCTGGTCCCTGCACTTGCCAAAGCAGGCATTTAGTCTGCTGAGTTATCTTGCCAGCCCTGGGCATCTTATTTTTAAGTGTCTAAGGAGCCACCATACTGTTGCCCATAGATTGCCCCATTTACAGCAGACCCAACAGTGTATGTTGGTTCCAACTTTTCCACATCTTTATCAGTACTTATTTTCTTGTTTCATTCTTTTTTGCTTTCTGAAACAATTTCACTGTGTGGTTGAGGCTGGTCTTGAACTTACTATAGAGCTCAGGCTGGCTTTGAATTTGTGGTGACCCTAATCCTCCCAAGTACTAGGATAGGCAGGTGCCACCAGGCTCAGCTTCAATTAATTAATTAATTTATTTATTTATTTATTTTTGAGATTAGAGTCCCACTATGTGGTTTAGGCTGGCCTTGAACTCATTTTGTAGCTCAGGTTAACCTCAGCCTCACAAGCACTGGGATTACAGGCGTGTGCCACCATACCCAGCCAGATTTCATTCACTTTTTCAATAGCTGATATCCTGATTGGCGTAAGTTCAGTATCGCACTGGACTTTGGGCCTGTGTTTTCCCAATGGTTCTGAGACCTGGGTAGTGATTTCTCTTTCAGCTGAGGCTGGATGGCGACAAGGGCAAGCAGACTGCAGCAGAATGGAGGAATGATGCCTGGCCTATAGTCACACTTGTATTTCAAAATGAAGGGTTCCCTGGAGTGTTGGTAAAGGACAGGCTAGACATGGTCCCCAGTACACTGAGCACTGGTAGGTCCAAGTCCCTGCAGGGGGCATCACCATCTCCATCAGGGTCTGGCAGTGCGGTGAGTGACAAAGACAGCAGGGAGGGCGGGATTTCCCACTGGACATTGGTGGCGTGAGCAGTACGTGGGTGCTTCCCTGGCCTCCCTAATCTGTGACCCCACTGGAAATGCAGTGGGGCCAGCTCAGCAGAGCACAGGAGGGGCCTCTAGGCATTGTGGTGTCTAGATTGTCCTTTGTCCCCACACCCTGGCTCAAAGGTCTTCTCCCCACCTTGCCCCACCCCTGCGCCTGGCCCCGGAGCTCACCTGAGGAAGTCAAAGTTGATGGTGGAGTACTGGCTCTGGATGAGCGCCCAGAGGGCCCAAAAGAAGTGGGAGGCCTGAAAACAGACCACAGCAGTCAGCCTGACCCCGCTGACACCTGGCATGTCCCCTACAGAGCCTGGGATGGCTCTGGAAGACAGCACTGGCAGAGACAAGGGGGAAGGCTATCAAGGCCAAGCCACTGGACAGCATTTGGTCTGGGGGTTTTGCTGTACTACCAGAAAGGGACAAGCAGAGCCAGCTCCACCCAGACCCCGACCTATGACCACCAAAGATGTAGCTGGTCAGCAGTGCTCCCTGGGCCTCAGGCGGCCCTAGCCTGACCAAGTGGGTGCACTCCATGCCAGGTTTTTCCCTATCGGGGGAGCCTAGGGATTTTCCAGGTCAAGGGCATGGGCTGGTGCCTGGCACTCTTCAGTGGGTGCAGGGAGACCAGAGGAGCATGGGCAGCATGGACACTGGAGCTCTGGGGGGCTGGATGACCTCCCGAAGTGACCTCAACCCCTTCCTCAGTTGGGTAGGAAACACTCCAGATCTGGAGCCAAGTTTTAGCTGTGGGCATTTACCGGGCATTAGCTTTGCTTTCTTTGCAGCCAGAGGCATGGCTCCTGACTGTCTGAGCCAACAGCAGTGCTACCACTGCTCTCTGAGCTTGGGGGACCCTACCCCCCGTATCTCCTGCCCCATCCTAAGGCTGCAGGCTTGGGTTGGCTACAGAGTCCGTCTGTCTGGTCCCTTTCATGGCTTACAAGGGTCATAGGTGCACTAGTAGGTGTAACAGTGGTTTTGCTGAAACCTTAGCAAGAACACCTGGGCTTCCCTGCGACTCAGTGTAACGCTGAGGAGGATGAGCTGAGGCAGAGTCAGCTTTGCGCCAGTGAGGACAGACAGGCTCTGGAATCACAAGGAGGACAGATCTTAAGAAGCTCCACTAGGTGCTGTGAAATGCTGGGCAGCTGACTTGGCTTGCTTATGTGTGGCTGACAGGAAGACAGCAATCCGCGGGCTCAGGCCAGTGAAGACCTACCACGAACCAACTTCCTCAGCCAGGGGGCCTCAGAGGTGAGATCCCAAGGCTCAGGCTCAGGCTTGGGGATGGGGGCAAGAAAAGCCTGCTGGAAAAGGTAGACTTGAGCTCTGAGCCTGGGTGGTAACAGGGAGGATTAGAGCCTGCCGTGCCCCACGCCCTCCAGAGGCTGAAGAACGCAAAGCATGGATCTCCATGCAACAGGAAAGGCTGAAGCTAGACAGCAGAAAGAACTACACATTCTCTCAAACAGAAGAGCTGCTAACAAACGAAGCTGAGATTGTTTTGGTTAATACTTTCATTGGGCAGTGGACAGGGCATTTTGGTGTTAGGAGCTCTTAAGATGACTTTCCAAACTACCCTATGATGGGGTGGCTGGGCAGCTGGGTGCAGCTCCCTGCCTTGCCCTGCCCCAGCCAGATGGGCACAGGCACTTACCAGGGCAAACTTGTTGACTTGCACATAGAGCCGCTCCACCTCCCGAGGGGTCACGGCCGTGCCCTGTGCCTGGAGGTAGAAGCGCAGCCACTGCAGCTGGGTCTCCCGCGCAGGGTACCGGCAGTAATCCACGCTGTTCACACCTGGTGGGAGGCAGGTCAGACGGGCTGGGGCTGCCACAGAGCTTCTCCCTCTAGGCTGTGTCTCAGAGGCCACCCTCAGAGAAAAACAGCTCTGACCATCCCGCTGCTTCCCTGGGGCTGAGATTGGCATACGGCCGAGGGGTAAGGCATTGTTCTGGGTGGCACACCTACTATCCTAGCAAGTTAGGGGGCTGAGGCTTGAGGATTTCGGGTTCAAGATCAGCCTGGGCAACTTGTTCTCAAAATTAAAAAAAAAAAAAAAAAAGGCTAGAGATGTATGCAGCACAGTCGTAACACACTGCTGGATTAAAACTCTAGTACTGAAAAACAAACAAGCCCCTGCACCACTGCATCCTAGGGTGGGTATACACAGAAGGCACTGATGGAAACCTGAGTCAGCGCTGCTTGGCCTGCCTCAGGCTGGGCTCCAGGTGACCCAGGACAAGGCCTCTCCTCTTACTGGCCTGAATCCTTCAGCTGGGGCCTTAGCTGGACTTAGTTCAGAACGTCAAACGTTGCTTCTCTGAGCAGCATTTGGCAGTGACTTAAAAACATCACTTGGAGCAGACCAACCTCAGCTCAGCCCGGCTTCTGGATGATTCCAACAGTCAGGCTCAGGCCCACCAGCTGTGGCTCCTCCCAGCACTACCTTCTAGAAGTCCTCAAGCTGCTACCCAGGGCCACCTGACACATCCTGAGCATGATGGCAGAGATGCTGTTTTCAGGGGCAATGTGCAAAGAAGTGTTTTAAGACAAGACCAAGACCAGGCTACCTTCCCCAAGGGCTTTTCCCGAATGTTCCTCCTGTCTGTCCCTGAGAAGTGCTCAGTCCTGAGAAAGGAAGCCAGCCGCAGTGACACGGGCAGGCAGAGGAGGGCTTGCGGCTGGGCTTCAACTTCTCAGTGCCCAGAACCTACTTCCCAGTTCTTGGTGCCTGTGGTCCCAGGAGGGTCCTCTCCGGCTCAATCTCATCTCCACCCACCACTCCTGCGGCAGGATGCAGTCAGCCTCTGGAGAAATTCTGCTTGGACTTTGCCCTATGCAGTTGCAAGGAGGACTTAAAATGCTTAGGAATTATCCCTTCTGGAAAGGCCCATAGGCCTGGAAGCTGAGAATTCACGGCCCTGGCTCCCTGCCCATGTTGGCCTCCACTCAGCCCAGCTGAGGCCCCAGTACCCTCAGGCTCCTAGATACAGCTGCTCACTGCCCTGGGGAGCTGTACCCTTGGGCTCACTTGGTGCTTGGCAAACTCACCTGGGGCTCCAGAGGGGAAGAGATTGGCTTGGCTTGTGCTGCAGAGTGGTTCTACAATTGTCCTGGGCGCACCTCACCTGTTCATTACCACAGGGGCTAGCCATACCATGCTGAGACCTGCCAGCTAGCCCAGGGATGTCCCTCCAGCCCAGTGTCCAGCTCCATCTGAGCTGCTTCCTTGGTCCTAATTGTTTTGAACAAGCTGTACAACTTAGCTGCTTCCTTTACATAAATGGCTCTGCAGTGTATATCCTGCATTCACAGAACAATTACCAGCCCCTTGGGGTTGCTCTCCCCACCCTGGGCCTGCAACCCCTTTCCTGCCTGCTCCAGCCTCCCTGGCTGCTGCAGCAAGGCTCTTCAGCCTGACAACAGCAAACTCTTAATCTGATGCTCAGATATGCTGTGCGTGTGAGTGTGCGTGTGTTACTTAACTCCATGAAGTAGGTGCCAGTGTCATCATTTGTCAGGTCACGGAGAGCGTCTGTAACTAGCAGCAGACAGGACCTAAATGTAGACTTGGGGAGTCGAGCTACATGGAGTATGATTTTAACTCCCCTCACCTATAATGTCCTCTTCAGGCCACCAGGCAAACAGCTACCTTCAGCTTGCTCTGCCCCTATCTGCATGCAGGGCCCTCGTGTTTAATTGTATAGGTTGGTATGAAACCGGGATGAGGGGTGAGTGGACGCTGATATGGCAGTCTGTGCTGTGCTGACCGCATCTGCCCAGAGGAAGGGGTCATTTTCCAGATCACAGGCCAGGCGAGAATCCCTGGGATCCTCCACAGAACACATTTTCCTAACTCATACCAAACAGCCATGGAGGGGGCAGAGGTCCACTGTGCATGCGGGTCCTGCACTCCCCATGGGACAGGCAGCTGTGACTCCGCATCAAGCTGTGACGCTGTGCAGGACAGGGGCTGTCTGGCCTCCATCTGCCAAGTCTAGACCCACATCAAGGTCAGCCCACGGTCCCAGTCCCCAGCACAGGGAAGGGCCGTGGGTAAGAGCAAATAGCAATCCCTCCTCACCTGCAAACTCGTTGAAGTGGTTGCCAATGTCGAATGCTTGGTAGTTGTAGCCAGCGTACTCATAGTCAATGAACTGCATGTGACCTAGGAGCAAGGGAGAGGAAAAGCGTGTGGAGCCCATCTGGAAGGAGAGCCTGCTCAAGCTTCTACAGGCCTGCGGGACATACCAACTCAGCCTTGCTAGCTCTTGATTATTTTTTTTTGAGACAAGGTCTCACGGTATAGCTCTGGCTGGCCTTGAACTCACCATGTAGCCATGACTGGCCTCACGCTCATTGATAATCCTCCTGCCTCAGCCTTCTGAGTGGCGGGATTACAGATGTGCATCACCACACCCAGCTTCTTGCTGGCTTCTGCAGCAATCCTCTTGGCTACTTCCCCCTGGCCACGTGTTCCTCTGCCCTCTCCCAGGTCCTGCCATCCCTAAGGGTCCTTAGGTTCTTCCTGTCTCCAGACTGCCATCCTCAGCACAGTTAAAGATCAAAAATAAAGCTAAGCACAGCTGGCCCTCCAGATGTGCAGGCTCTACTCCTGTGATTGAAAATATTTGGGAAAAGAACCAAATTTGATTTAAACACGTATAGGAGCTTTCCTTGTCATTCCCTAACAGTAAGATACAGAACTACTTACATAACATTTGCACCACATTACATACCATAATACAGATGATTTAAAATGTACTGAAGGATGTGCATAGGTTAATGCAAACACTGTGTCATTTATACGACAAGCCTGAGCACCCTCCAATTTTGCTATCTTTGAGGAAAAAACTCCAGTGCATGCAGAAGGACGGTGGTATCCCTGGGAAAAGCACTTGTCAGGAACAAGAGGAGGCTCATTCTGATGGCTTCAGGCAGTCCTAGTGTCCACAGAAGCCCCAAGAATTGTCCAGAGGAAAGCGTGGGTGTCCTAATCAGGAGGATTCCCCAATCATGATTTTGAGTAATTTTCTGTAACAGGCTTTTCCAAATGGCAAGTTGTTTCCTTTCCCTCTTATCTCTTCCAAATTAATTTAGGATAAAAACCCAGGCCTCCTTTTGCCTGTCCAAGTGCCAGCCTGAGGGACAGGTTCCTAAGGCCAGCTGGGCCTGTAGCTCATGCCCTGCCACCACACGGCCCTACCTTTGGCACTGTCGTAGATGATGTTCTTGCAAAGTAGGTCATTGTGACAGAATACCACAGGGGAGTTCAGCTGAGACAGGTGCTCCTTCAGCCAGGCCAGCTCCCGCTCCAACACCTCCACCTTAGGGACATCTGCAGAGAGGCTGGACGGGGCAAAAGGTGGCTGGTGGGGAGAGGAGTGGTATAGCCAGGCGAGTACTGGGAGTCACGAGCCCTGAGCAGTAGCTGGGCAGAGACCTTGGAACCACGGCCAACCACTCAGACCCTTCCTTCCACCACCTGCCAGGAGGCACTGAGGCTTCCTGACCTTTTCAGTCCTGATGCAAGAAAGACATGGCTAAAACCATGAAGTCATCCCTGCCCCAGTGTGAAAGGGTGAGAGGGAAGGGGAGGAGGCACAGAACACAGAAGATGAGAAGGGTCCAGAACCCATGATTCCAGACCGAGCGAGGAAGAGGCCCACAGGACAGTGGGGAGAGACAAGATCACACTGGGTGGAGAATGTGGGACACGGCCTGAGAGGAACCCAGGCTAAGAAGAAAGTGTCCAAGACTTCAGAAAGCCCCAGGGTGCCAGGGCCTAGTGCCATGAAGTCCTCTTCTGGAGGCAGAGGTGAGACCTGGCTGTCCCCTCATGCTCCAGCAGCTGATAGTCATGGGAGAAGGGCTGAAAGAGCAGCTGGCCTCACCTCTCATCTCTCAGACAGGTCACTCAGGCCCAGGAAGAAGGCCAGCCCCTCAAAACCCAGGCCCCCTCAAATGAGGAGGGTCAGGGTTGGGCTTTTATTTGATGTTTCGTAGCCAGGGCAGCAAAGGCTCATGGGGGAGGCTTAGGGTAAGACGGGCCCCATCTCATCGCTCCACAGGTAGGACACAGGAATGGTATCAGTGACTATGGCATTCTCACATCCTCTTTGGGAAATTCAGAGTGGAAGCCCCCTCCCAGGCTTTGACAGGTCAAAACTAGGGAGATCTTAGAGCCTCCAATCTCACCTCTTGTAGGGCTGTGGTGATAGCTCAGTGGAATAAGCGCTTGCCTGGCAAACACAAGGACCTGAGTTCAATTCCCAGAAAAAAAAAAGTGCAATCTCATCCCTTGTGGGGACTGAAGCACTAGTAAGCAGAAAGGTTTTTTCCTGGCCTCCATAGCTCTGGTACAGCTGGGCCCTGGACTTTACTGCCTGAGGAGAACAGTCCTCAGCTTGCTCAGGATCCAAAAATAGCTGTGTCTCCTCACCAAGAGACCCTGTACCCCCTTTGAAGACAGGGTGCCCTCACTCCCTGAGGAGGCCTTTGCTGCCAGGAAGCCTGTGGAGGGGGTGGCCTCTCCAGTAGCCTCACCCAGACTGGATGGACTTCAGCTCTGCCTATGCTGGAGTTTGATCTAGTCTCTCCTCAAGCCACAGGCTTCTTTTAAGATTCCCTTTTCCTTGGGCTAAGACCATCCAAGATCAGAATGAAGCGGCTCCTGAAAACACACCTTCGACACCCAGACGCTGGCGTACAGTCCCTGACTTCAGTCTGACCCCACCTTGCCCACCCCAAGGCCACAAAGATGGTTACTGTAGGACCACCCAGGCCTTCCAGTTCCCTCAACTGCCGGTGCCCCCCTTCTGGACACCTGGGCTGCTGTCAGCTATCGCAGGGCTGGGTTTTCTGCTCCTCAGCTCCAGCAGCAGCCAGAGCACTCCAGGGTCGGGGGCTGGGTTCCAACGAAGGGACCGCTCCCTGACAAGTCTCCAACCAGCTCTCTGACCCAGCAGGGCAAAAATTACTTCTCCCCTGGGGTGATTTTCTAAGTATTCCAGCCTCCTGGTTTTTCATCTTTGCCCTCTCTCTAACTCAGTCATCAGCAACTTCTCTTCATACCTAGAGCCAGTTACCAGGCACCCTGGACACCTCTGGGGTCATGAGACATTAAGGGGACTGGATCTATTTCTATACGTCTCTCACACCTCTTCTTCTTCACCCCTTTCCCACACCAAGCTGCCCCAAAACAATGCCCACCACAGAGTCAGTCCTGGGATCCAGTGAAGACAGACCCCTGATCAATGGCCAGCGTTGGGTGGAGAATCTGCTCAGCACAGGCTCCAGGGGAACCAGGATTCCAGGTGTGGGACCACTGAGCCCATTTAATGACAAGGATCCCGCAGCTGGTCTCAAGACATCAAGTCTAGACTCCAAGCCAAGCCCTACCTAAACGTATTCCTGAGTGGTTCCCCCTGAAGCCATAGTCCTGGTTCCAGCACCACTCCCATTTTCTGCTGCCTGCCTGCCTCTGATGGTTCCTTAGCCTGACCTCCACTCTAGCTCCAACTCAACACTCCTAGAGGGCAGAGCCTATGTCACGGTTGTCATCATTTTTTGTTGTTTTCAATTTGAGCCACTCAGTGTTTGTCAAATAAGGACGGAGTACACTGGGGTTATGAGGTGCCAGGTCAAAGGCATGACAAGAGCAAAAGGGGGCTGGCCACCTCTTCCCAGAGATCATTGTACCCCCAGCAAGATCTCCCCTTGTACCACAAGGACAGCAGCCAGGGAAGCTGCAGTATCCAGTATCACCTTGGGCACCAGGCCTGTGCTCTGGGCCCTGGGCTGTTACCACCCAGAATGACCCTGGGCAAGTCTCATTCTCTCCATTTTCTATCTGTCAAATGACAGCAGTGGCTGGAGGGTGGGAAGCTCCTGTGCTCTACATGTCATTCTAGTCTGTCTCACAGACAACATGTGACACACAAGGCTTGAAGATGATCACACAGAGGGCAGGCTGGGCACACCCTGGACAGACAGTCCCAAAGAAGCTTGATAATCTTTAAATGAGAGAAGACCACTCCCCATTGGCACAGAGCTCCTGACTGTCACTGTCAAGAGGGAGTGGGGCACCTTACTCCAAAGAATATGCGAAACTAACACGATGTCTAACTTAATCATACATTTTGAAATAGAAGACTTCGAATGTTCCCAACACAAAGAAAAGATGAGTTGATGGATACATCCATTACCCCATCTTATCACAATGTGTTGTATGTACAGACTGAAGAGTCACATAATACCCCACAGATACGTACAATTATGTGTTGATTTAAATTTTTTAAAAAAGATATGCTCAATTATGTGACATCTAATTCCAGCAGGGTATGTGGCAGGGGGCGGGGGGACCTCTTTTCTCTGGCAAGAGAAAAGATCATACTGGAGTGCTAGTCTTCCCAGCAGCACTCCAGCATGTGGAAGCATCTGGGCGCTCAGAGTCTGGGACTGCTGCTTCAGAGGGACAGAAAAGTTCAGGGAGGGGCTGGGGCTGGGGATATAGCTCTGTGGCACAAGTGCCTGCATGGCAAGTACAAGGTTGAGAGTTCAAACCGTGATCCCTCAAAAAGAAAAAAAAAAAAATAAAGTTCAGGTGATCTATCTTGTCTGGGGAAGGACACAGTGGCAAAAGGTAAGGCACAGACTCTCCAGAGCCACAGGGGCACAAGAGGAGTCCAGGAAGTAGGTGTCCTCAGGGCACACTGGTGCTGAGTTGTGTTGCAGCCCCTCCCCTTCTCAGAGGGCCCTGCCCTCCAACGGTCCAGAGGCAGGTCAGGCAGAAAAAACATGGGCTGAGAGACAAAAGTCCTGCCTGACACTGGGCGAAGCTTGGTCTCTGACCCTCAGTTCCCTTTAAGTAAAATGGGCAGAAGTTGTCCCAGGCCCCACGTTCTGCTATAATCAGACGATTCCAGGAGAAATAAGTGCCTGTGTGCGCAGCTGTTGGGCGGTATTCCCGAGGTGTAGTCCGTCCACCCAGGTCTGCATGGAAGGCTCTTGGCACCCCTAACTCCTACCCCAGACCCTGTGTCCCTGTGCCCTCCCTATGGGTGGGCTGGAGCCAAGGGACAAGCAGGGGCGAGAAGATCAAGGCAGCAGAGAGAGCAGCAGCTCCTGGCCCTCCCGGGGCTTCATACCTAAGGTTGATCTCGTTCTTCACCAGCGTGAAGTATCTCTGCATCTTCTGCCAGAGCACGGGCTTGGGCAGGCTTCCGTTGGCATGGATGGCATGAATCTTGGCCATTTCTAAGGCGATTAACCTGTAGCAGAAGGTGGAGGGAGGAGTACAGCCTCAGAGCCTGCAGACTAGAAGTGGGCTACAAGTATGAGGTCATTACAGGTCTCCCAAGAGCCCTAGGTTTCAGCAGAGGCAAGAAAATTCAGCAGGACCCTCAGCCCAGCAGTGTCCTCTAAAGTCCCAGACTGGAGCTTGGTTGGGGTATGGCAAAGCAGAGGGCAGCGCCTGAAAGCAGAGGGCACCTAGGAACAGGGGCAGTGTCTTCCTCCCCTCTGGACTCCAGCTCCATCCTCTTGGGAGTGATAGCAGGTCCTTTTCCACCAAGAGATCAGTGGGAAATAACATCAGGCAGGGAAGAAATGTCTTATCAGCCAGGTCAAGGGAGGGAAACAGACAGCCTCTTCCTCTGCCATGGGGCGTTGATGCTAGCGGCCAGGTGCCAAGGACGCAAAACAAACCAGTGTTCTATTTTCAAGTCCTCCTGTGGACATTATCCAAGGTCTCGGGAAAGAAGGAGTGGGCGGCAAGAAAGACTTCTGGGAGAAGGTGGGGGTGGACAGAGGACTGATGGGTCAGAGAGGGAGGCCCTTGATAAGGACCCCCTTGCAAGGCTATATCCCAGCGGGGCTCCTCCAGCCCTGTCAGCCGCCCTTCTGCAGCCCCATCCTCAGCTGCCTGCCAAGCTCCCAACAGCCAGGCTTCCACTGGGAAAGACAACAAAAGCACTGGCTGCTGGGAAGCTCATGGCAGAGCCATGCGAGGGACAACCCTTCCACTTGCTGGGCTCTAGAGGGGGCATGCCACACACACCCCATGAGGATAAGGGGGCAGTGTTCAGGCTCCAAGAAGCTCCCAAGGTGCCCATCTCCTCAAAGGTGGAGAGGCAGGGGGTGTGGCAGCAGTCCAGTGGGTGAGAAAAGGAGGCTGTGCCTAGGGAGGCCAGAGGCCCTGTGCCAGAAAGGAGCCAGCTGGGCCTTGGGTAAGGCAGGGAAGGCAAGCCTGGCCTTCCTTCCCCAAGGAAGATTAGGAGCAGAACACGAACAGAGCATTTCCTTGAATATCAATAGGGTTGTTGTCGGAATAGCAATGAAAGTAACCTCAACACTCAGCATTTTTGTGCTGCAGAGCCTTAGCAGGGGGTGGGGCTGAGCTCAGGGGAACCCAGGGGGGTGAGACCGTCCCCAAAGACAGCCACCTTCACCCATGGGAAACATGGTCTATCCTGGGGAAATCGGGAAGGGCCAGCCTCCTACACCTCTCCCAATTTGTGGCTCTCCCCCAAATGCCAAGTTCTTATTATGGAACCTAAATCCCTCTTCAATCTTCCTGACAGTGGTAATTGTTTCCACGGAGGGGATGAGTGACGGCATGAGGCTCACAGAGGCGGAGGGGGACTGGGAGTGGTGGGGACCTGCCAAGGTTTGAGCTCACTTGTACAAGACACAGAGAGTGGGAAGATGCACTGCAGAGAAGCAGGACAGAGCCCCCGTGGCCTAGACCCTACACCTCCAGGCTGGGTGCATTTGGGGCAGGTCAGCTGGAGCCTGAGAAGACCCCACCACAGGATGCCTGCCTCTGGAGCCCTGCAGACACTCAGTTACAGCACACAGCTGGAAGTGCACAGCAGCCCTGGATCAGCATGGGGTGGAGGTGGGGGGTCTTTTGGATGCTATTCTTCTGAGTCTCTGGAGGGTTAGCCAGGGGCTATGTGCAGAAGGTCAGGTACACTTACTGGGGCATGCCTGGGTGGCATGTGGAGGGATGAAAAAGCTCCTGGCTTGCCCATGTGGGCTTCAGTGCCCCTGCTACGCAGCACTCTTCTTCGATTGGATGGGGCAGATGCCTAGGACCTCAGGCAGACCCTATGTTGCTGTGCTGTGTCAGGAGTATGCCCCACGTACTCCTAGGGCATACTTGCCTCAGAGCTTACAGTAGTCTGAGGTTCTCTGCAGGGCATTCTGGGAGAGGGAAGATACTGCCTGGCACTGCTGCCCTGGCACACTGAGAGGACAGGGAATACTAGGAGCTATTCTCTGGTCTCAGTTCTCCCCCTTCTAAGCCCCAAACAGCATGCACAGGGCTTGTAGGCTAAGTGCAGTTCCTGGGCCTTACAAGCCAGGTATTTACTAAAGGGGCTCCCTCCAGGCCACGGAGGTGTCAGGAATTCCTCACACTTGTGTTTCTACTTGTCAAGGACCCCAAAGCTCAGCCCAGCAGGAAGAAGGACATCTCTGCAACAGTAAAGGCATGCTGGCCTTGAATAGGTCTCACTTTCCCTGCACACCTGAGCTCTTGGCAGAAAGCAAGGAGAGGCAGGAAGTCCTCAGTGCCCGGGGATTTGGCTCAGGTTGCATTTCCAAGGCTCTGGGATGTTTCCAGGACACATCAGGGGTAGGCAGAGGTGTGAGCCATGGCATCAGGAAGCAGACTTCTGCTGCACTTTGGGAACCAGGTACTCTGGTCCCACGTTCTTTGAGAGTGTCTCACTTTTCCTTCTCCACAGCTCATCCTTCTAGCAGACTCCTCTGGAGACCCGCAGAAAGCCAGGGCCTCTGCCTGCAGAGCAATGCACATCAACACACACGCACGTGCACGCACACACTTGTGAGGCAATTTCAGGGAAACTCAAAGATCTTGGGACTCTCTTTCATGGAACTAACTACCAAAGGATTTCAAAGCCTGAGGCCTAAGGTACAGATCAACAGTACCCTGCATCCCCCTTACCTGAAGAGCCGGGGCTCCCGGATGTGCTCAGGCTCCAGAGCCACGCCTGGCATGTACTCATAGCACAGTCCATTCTGAAAGGTGCAGTAGAGTTTAGGGGCACAGCCATGTGCTCGAAGCAGCTGGAAGTTCCTGACTTCATTCTCACGATCCACTAGCAGTTCCGTCCGCTCCCCGTATATCCGGACCAGCATACAGTCCTTCATGTCCTCCTCCATGTAGCAGGCCACGAGCTTGTTGGTAATGCCGTCGGTGAAGTGCTAGCACATGGAGAGAGCAGGGGTGGGTGGGTGGGTGGGTGAGTGGGGCGGGACCTCCCAGTTGCTCCTCTGGGCCTCAGACTTGGCAGGAGGTGTTGGCGTGAATGCTGTCCCCAACTTTGGCATAGAGAACTCAAGAAAAAAGTGCTGGCTTGAGTTCTGCTTAGGGCACTCAATTCTCCTGGGCCTGCCCGTATTGGATGCGATTTAACTGCGGGGAGTGTACATAAGACACCCACACTCCTCCATGTTGGCCCTGAAACAAGCCCCATGGACCAGAATAGGCAGAGGAAGCCTGGGACTCACCCAGAACAGAACAGCCTGAACTCAACGCTGCCACGACTCCGGCTGTACCTCTTGCCCCATCCCAGGCAGAGGGACAAGGAGGGTACCAAGGTTGGCACCCATCCTAGAACTCTGACTTATAGAGGTCCTCGGAGCCACCGAGTCCCACAGCAGAAGAGAGGACACAAGTGGACTGGGAGAACAAGCTGTCTGTGTTGGGTGATAAGAAGGATGGAACCACGGACTTTTGGGGGACACAATGTGACAGAGATGGACGGGACCTTGGAGGACTATGAACCAATTCTAGGTAGGGAAACAGACCCAGAAAGAGGATAAACTAGCAGTTAGTGTATAGGTTATGTGGGAATTAATCTCACGCCTTAACCCTCTTACACCAAGCTGGGCTTCCTGAAAGAGATATCCTTTCTCCAACCCTAAAGGGACCCATTCCCCTCCACCCTCAGTCCAGACCTCCCCTGAACTTTGCTGTCCCCACCCAGAAGACCCATCAGCATTGAGCTGTGGCCCAGCTGTTCCTCCGCAGGCGGACCTGGGGAGGGCGGGGTGGACCAGAGGGTGAAGGCCTCTTTTCAGAGAATCCAGGTCGGCTGAGGAGTCAGCCTGGGAGCTCCTGGCGGCAGGTTCTGCCCACAGGTGCCAGAGAGAATGGGTCCAGCTGGGGCTGAGAAGGACCTGTGTATGTGGAGGGTTTCTGAACCCGAGCACGCCCAGGCAGTGAGGGGCTGGGCACTGACTGCAATTCTGTAGGGTGGCTCGTGGGACCCACAGGGGCGGTTCAGAGCCCGGAGACTTTGCTCCCACTGTGGAGTGCAGAATTTGTGTAGGGGTAGCAGGCTCCTTTGAAAGTTCAGCCTCGGGGTTCGGAGCTAGCTGGACGCGCCCCTGGGCAGGTGGACCTCTGCAAGCCCGGAAGGAGGCGTGGGCGCAGGGTCACGGGAGGTGTGTGCCTCGCTGTGCTTAGGAACCAAAATACACGGAGGGACAAGCGCGCTCTCTGGCCACGTCCCGAATATCTCCTGCGCCCGGTACGACAAGCAGACAAATGACCAGGCGGACGGACGTCCACGCAGCCCCGGCAGGGCCCCACCCCCGGCCCGCGTCCCTCCGCGCTACCTTGGTGCGAACTTGCTCTGGCTTCCAGCGTGGCCGCAGCTCCCGGATGAGGCACAGGGCTCCGGGAAGGATGTCGTGCGGGTCCACCGACACGGCAAAGCTCGGGACGGCGGCCGCCCTTGTGGGGCCCGGAGGCTCCCGGCAGCCCACGCCGGCCGCCGCCTTCTCCTCCATGCCCCATGAGCACTGCGGGCAGGGCGCCCGCCCGCGCAGGTAGCTGGGCGAGCGCGGCAGGGAAGCCGGAGGGGGCACAGCCATCCCCGCAGCCCCGCCCCCGCGGAGCCGCCGCCCGCGCTAGCCCCTGCGGGGCGGGGGGGGCGCGGCGGGCCGGGGGCAGGGCCGGGGGAGGGGCCCGGGGAAGTCCCAGACTCAGAAACCGGCTGCCCGCTCCGCTCGCCGGCCCCGGCCAGGCGCCCGAGGCCGACCCCGGAACGCCAGGGCCCGCCGCGATGGTGACATCACACGCCCGGGAACGCCCCCCGCTGCCCCGCCTAGTTGCGCGAGCCGGGGCTGCCGCCTGCAGATAGCGGACAGCGGCGGCCCCGCTACCTGGAGCGTGGGGCGGGGTGACGCCCCCGGGGAAGGGGCGGGGCTGAGGGGCGGGGCCTGCACGAAGCCTCTCCCCCAGGTCCCAGCTGGGACGGCCCTGGCTCTCTACCCCAGCTGCTTCCTCCCAGCTGGTCAGGGGTGATCTTTCCGCATTGGCCTGGGCCTGGGCCTGAGCCAGGAGCGGGAGGGCTCTTCTGTGCCCCTACCTCATCTGGGAATATGGAGATCCTGTGACTCCCAAGATGTCAGCTTGGGTTCACCAGTCTGAGTCATGTTTCCGGCCCTCAATCCCTGCCCGCTTGTGTAGGAACAGCTCCCTGGCACCTCAGAGTTCCTCCTGCCCTGCTCCTTTCAGTGGGGAGGAGATGTTGGGTGATGGCTTTCGGGGTGCGGTGGGCCTGGCTGAATGTTCCAGTACACTGGAGTGTTTGGGCTCATTCTAGGCCGAGATTTTGAGCATGACAGCGTTTGGTGGGGCAGGTAGGCCAGCAGTTGTCCTTGAGCCTGGGCGTTGTTGGGCAAAGGAGTGTGGAGTCAGGCAGGTGCCTAGGGGCTGCAATGTGAGAGAGGCAGGGCGACTGGGGTGCCCCAGAGGGCAACGTTGTTATGGGAAAGAGATCTGGGTCAAGGCCAGACCAGCCTAGCTGAAAGGTCTTCTGGGACCTGAGCTGTCCTCTCCATTGATCGTCTGTCACCTCCTGAGCACAATCACGTTGACTGCCCGTCCTCTACCATAGAGGAGCCTCAGTCACTGTCTTGCTTTAGTGAAATTACTACTGTCATCTCTCACTGCCCTACCCTGAAAAGTACCTACAGAAAAGGATCCCGCTTGTGTCCCCAACTGGGGATCGAACTCAAGACCTTGCACTTGCCAGCCAGGAGTGCCGTGCCCCTGAGCTATCTTCCCGGCCCCCTTTAGGTCTAATCTACTCATGACCTTCTCAACCAACTGCAAGGCCCTGTGATTGCTACTCAAAACCCAGCTCTGCTGGCAGAACTTGTATAGTGATGTCAGTGTCTGTGCTGCCTAACAGTGGCCACCAGCCACATGGGATTGTCTGGCACTTGAAACGTGGCTGATGTGACATCATATGTAACTCGAATTTGAATTTGAATGCAAAGAGCCCTTTGTGGGTTCTGTATTGGACAATGCAGCTGACAGACAGCATGTGGGGTGTGTGTGTGTTTAAGTTCACAGAGCCCTGGGATGTCGAATATGGAAAGGACACTGCCTCCAGCTCTTCCTTTCTCATAGAGGAAATAAAGCCATGCAGGAGGAGGCAGCAGGAAGAATCAGCAGGAGTCCACGGCCCTGAAGCCCAGGCTCTGCTCTCAGCTCTGCGCTGGGATGTTGCAGATAGCTCTGGCTGCAGGAATACTGCCTTAGGCAAGCCCCAGAGTCTCACCCGACCCCAGGAGGCTGTGACCCTGCCAAGGGCCTGGTTGACGCACTTCGTGCCCCATGCTCTTGTTTTCGTTTCAGGAGGGATGTGCTGCTGTGGTGAAGGGGCAGAGTTAGTGACTTCGCATGGATGCTATTACTTCTTTACTTTCTGGTCTGAGAATCGAACCCAAGTCTTCTGCATGCTAGGCGTGTCCTGTCCCACTGAGCAACACCCAGCCCTAGGAAGCTGCTTTCTCATCACCCAAGTTCTGTATATGCTGCAGATGGTCCAAGGGTAAGAGTGGGAGAAGAGACTTCTGAGTCCCAGGACAGTGATGGAGGCTAGCAGTGTATGTGTGCCTGTGTTTCTATGCACGTGGCCCCCTACCAGGTGGTGGGATGCTCCATACCTGTGACAGTACCGTTGCACAAGAGAAGGTGAAAGACCCCCAGGACCTGAGCCAGACAGGCTGGGTCCTACACTTGATTCCTCACCGCCTCTCAGGGTTCTTCTTATTTAAATCTCTACTGAATGACATTGGGCAAATGCCTTTCCTTCTCTAGGCCTATTTCCCTGTAGGTAAAGAGGAAGTGTTGATTGGACCTCAGATGGTCTATACTTCTGGTGGTGATATCTTAGACTGTCTGGGTAAATGGCCAGATGGGGCAGGATATTTGCAGAGAGGGAAAAACAGGTTGAGGGAAGTTTGGTGGGAGATGTGAAGTAGGGCCGACTAGTGCAGGTCCTGGGCTCAGAGCTGGCTCTGTGAGCTTGGGCACCATTCTGACCCATAACCCATTACGTCGTTAGTTTTAGTCCCTGGGGTGCTGGGAGGAACACAGGGGTGGCTCCTCTATAAACTTTCCAGCCACGATTATATAAAGAAACTCCACCAGAGCCTTGTTGTAGCAGACAGATGACGTCATCCACACACGCAGGAACCTGTGCAAAGGGGTGAATGTGTCAGTCTTTGTTACATTCCTGTACACACATAATCAGACAGCTATTCCTCCCTCTGTTCTAAAACTCAGGTGAACCCAGAGGCAATGGTTTATAAACATGAAATCTTTATTCTGTTTGTCCTCAAAGCAAGGAAGGGCTGGTGCAGCAGGTAGGGATGCCATGTTCAGTGTCCTTGCACAAGGGCATGAGCCCACGCAGAGGGGACTCCAGCTCTGGCTCAGGCTGAAGGCAAGGCTCACCCTGGTGGCAGAGGCTTAGCGTGCCAAGGCAAAACCAATGCGATTGTTATGCCGATCAAATTCTGTGTAAAACTTTCGGATGAAGCTGGCGCCCAGGGCCCAGAGGGGCCCAGTGGGTGGTGGGATGTCCAGGCCTTGGAGAGCCAGGGTGCACATGCCGTCATCACTGTAGGGGGCCTGGCAGGAAACAGGAGGATTGTGCCACATTGTCACCTGGCCTGCCCCAGCAGCTGTCTGCAGCAGCAGCCTCTCCTGTTCCCCCATCCACCACATCTTGGCTACCTTAGCATGACATGGATTGACTCCTGTGGGTACAGCTGCCCTGCCAGATGCTGGGCACACAGTGCATTGGGCACAGTGCTGCTTTCTGGAGCTTCCAGTCTGGCTTTAGTTTCTGACCCTAGTTCTCTAAGCCTCCTGAGCCTGAAAAGAGGATAAGAATTCAGGGGCATAGCAGTCTGGGAGCACTTGCTGGGAAGCAGGGAGATGGACCACTGTAGTGGCTGGCAATGTGACTGAGCATTGCTGCCCTCTGGGGACCTTGAGAAACACGGATGCCTGGTGGCTCTCCTGCACACTCTGACATCACCGGTGGGGATGCTGCCCACATACTGGGATGTTTAGAAGGTCTCCAGGCGGCAGGTGCAACCACATTTGAGAACTGCTGGTGAGCCTGCAGTCTGTGCATGGGGCTAGCCTCCCTTTGGGGGTCCCTGCCCACTTCCTCCCTGTGCCTCACCTGTAACACGTAGTCTGTGCTGGTGAGTGTGTAGGCTCTGTCTCCCAGGTGGAAGGATATGTCAGGCAGTGTGGGCACCTGGTTACAGTTCACGACATACTGTGGGAAGGGTAAAAGAAGCCTCACTGAAAGCCATGTGCTCCTGGCCTGACCTCTCGCTAGAGAGAGGGCTGGGTACCACGCCTGTCCACCTGCCATGGGGAGCCAGCCACATGTGCTAGGAGCATCAGCAGTCAGCAGAAGAAGGCCTACAATGGCCTTGTTTGGGACCTAATGCTGCCCAGGTGATTTTGAGGCTCAGACCAGGACATGCTCCATCCACTGCCACTGCCCCACCCCTTAGCAGCTTACTTCATCTGTGCTTTGCTCCTTGGCCCCCAGGGCCTCCATGATCAGCCTCAGGGAGCTGGTGGGACCCGAGATGTAGGATGCACCGGTGTCCACAACTGCCATGCAGCCCTCCTCACACAGTAAGGTGGCAGAGCCCACAGACACCCTGAGAGAGGTCACAGACAGACAGTAGGTTGACAAACACCCCCGGGCTGCATCTTTCCTGAGTGAGCATAGTGATGAGAGCCATGCTGGTGGTCAAGGGTGCGCTGGAGGAGAAGGGAGGCAGTGAGCAGAGAGCAGATGAGGGGGCAGGGTGTGTGTGGTGAGCAGCTTCGCTGGAGCTGCCTAGTCACCAGCCCTCAGACAAAACAGATAGGGAGCAGCTGGTAGCTGTGCCTTAAGAAGCATCGGCATTTGCAGAAGAAGTATGAAGTACGATAGCCCTGCCCTGGCCGCACTTCTGTCCACCCCAACCCCAGTGGTGGAAGCAGGGTAGAGTTGGGAGGGTTGGGGATTCCTGACCCCTTCATCGTGATCTGCCAGGAGCCAGTCTTGCTGATGCTCACGTAGTGGAAATTCCCTTGGTAATGTTGGGGGTCACTGCCCCCCAGCAGCAGCTCTCCCCCCAGTAGGTGGGAATCCCTGAAGGAGAGATCAACAGCTCTTAGAGGCTCATAAGTGCTAGGACCTTGAGACCAGTGACAAGGAGAGTTGGGCGAGGTGCTGGGCAGGGCACATGAAGATGGGGTGAGTGGACAGGCTGAAAACCGCCACTAGGAAGCACATAGAATGTGTAGTTTCTCCCCTTTCAGGCCCCACTCAAGCCCAGCCAGGGGTTTGTCCAGGGAGGTCTA
>PVKN010001804.1:0-47705 GCA_004027915.1 Capromys pilorides | reverse complement strand
AAAAAAAAAAAAAAAAAAAAAAAAAAAAGACAGTGTTGCTAAGCACTTCTGAGTACAACTGGAAAGGAAATCCCTGAATGCAAGGAGCAAGAACACGAACACGTGCATGGGCATCAGCACACATGAGGTGGAGAGATGAAGCCCACGTTTCATCAAGCAAACTGAGAGGCACTAGGCGGGGGTCCTTGTGCTCCCAATCAGTAGCGTGTTTCTGACAGAGCTGGTCAGGACCCTGCGTTGATTTCATCACTTTCTGCATCACCACCGGGGAGATGGTAAGGCACGCGCTGACTGTAATCTGAACACACACCCTGATGGCGACAGTGCTCTTTAGTGAACAAAGGACTGTCTTTTAGTGTTTTGCTTGTTTTTGAGACAGGGTTCCATTCTGTAGCCCAGGCTGCCCTCCAACTCTGTGATCCTCCTGCCTGAGGTCCCAAGCACTGGGATTTGAGGTACACACAGCCATGCTCAACTTTTCATCTTCTGTTTTTTTGGTACCAGGAATTGAACTCAGGCCCTTGCACTTGCCAGGTAATATGTATGTTTTTTGTTGTTCTTCTTCTGGAGACACACTCTTGCTGGCCCAGGCTGGCCTCAAACTCATGATCCTCCTGTGTCAGCCTCCCAAGCACTGGGATTATACGTATGATAGGTACATGTCAGTATGCTCAGTTTGACTAGTTCTCTTGCTTCTCAAGTCCTGAAAGGCAGGGTACAGAGAAGCTCTCTGTCAAGACCTCACTCACTTTTCAGTTTGTTTGCAAGTACAAAGACCGGGGGTTGAACTCAAAGCTTCTGCACTGAGCTACGCTAGCCCTTTCATAATATTTTCACTTTGACATAGGGTCTTATTAAGTTGCCCAGGCTGGACTCAAAACCCACGACACAGGGATCACAGATATGTACCACCACATCCGGCTCTTACCTTCTCTTCTTGGAGTAATACTTCTCACTTTACCTACAGATTTTTGTGGCAGTGCTGGGGAGTGAACCCAGAACCTCACTGGCATTAGGCAAATGCCCTACCAGAGCTGCATCCTCCTGACACCTGCACATCATGATACACATCCATGTTATACACAAGAGAACCGGAAGGCAGCTTCACTCACCTAGAGGCTCTGGACCGGATAGACAACACCGGACCAAACCGTGAATCAGACCCTTCCACCACGGCCAGCCTTTTTGCTTGGAGAAATTGTAACCTCGTGAATTTTTTGTTTTTATTTTTTTCTCTTTTTTTAGAGACAGGGTCTCATTATGTAGTTCAGGCTGGCCTTGAGCTCACTTTGTAGCCCACATTGGTCTCAAACTCACAGCGATCCTCCTGCCTCAGCCTCCCCAGTGCTGGGGCTACCCGCAACCTCTTGGGTCACTGTACACCAAGAAATACTTTGCAATATCCAACTACACATGACAGCTCAGTGTGGACATTAAGTTCAAATCGTTGCGATTTTATTTAGAAATTTGCAGAGTTGAAGGAGGGATCTGGTCTTCTGTTAAAAGAAAGCAACTTTCACCTCATATATTTAGACACTGCAGCAAAGGCCCTTTCTCTTCAAGACCCTCCCTCCAGCTCACCGACCCCATGCTGGGCGTCTCGTGGCACAGTGGCCCACTCATTGCTCACGTGCGGTGAGTCCTCCAGCCCAGCCCACCCCGGCTCCCCTCCAACACATGCGAGGTGTCATTTGCACAGCCCTACACAGGTTTGCCTGAAAAGTCCTTAATTTGTAAGTTGGAAAAAAGGTGAAAGAATCCCTTAACTCACTGCCTGCAACAAATGTAGCTATCTGTTAATTCTTGGCAACTATAAGTATAAATACTTGAAATTTATAAGATGTTCCACATTAATGGAACAGCTCAAATGTTAAAAAAAATTAGGTGAAGCAACGTTTTACTCTTTTTAAATGTCACTTAATAAAACTTATCGAGACAAGATATGCAGCCTAGTTTTGCACTTGGTACTATATATAAACCTGTGACGGATGTGCCAATGGCCAAAAAAACAGGAAAAAGAAACCAAAAGTAACAATGCCTGTGGGGAATGTTGTCTTTTAAATTTTGTTAACTGAAGTCAACCTGAAGGAAAAAAAGGTCTACAAACCAACACTCAATTTTAAATGATGAGGTAGATTTTTTCCCTAAACAGTAAAACGAGGATAACAAAGAATACACACAACTTCCAAATCTTCTTTTAAAAATAGCTCAAGTTGCAGTCACTTTCACAATCACCACAACGGACCACCAGGGGAGCACTCACACCCCAACAAGCTGGGCGTCGGAGGCAACACCCACAGGCTCCATAATCAGTCTTGGGTCAATCAGATCTCTCCAGAAAACGGTGATCTGAGGAAAAATATAAAATACT
The DNA here is from genome assembly GCA_004027915.1 of Capromys pilorides. Lineage (NCBI taxonomy): Eukaryota > Metazoa > Chordata > Mammalia > Rodentia > Capromyidae > Capromys > Capromys pilorides. The sequence goes on along the minus strand of PVKN010001804.1, from coordinate 45,334 downwards.
CCATCTCAGTGCTTCTTCTGAGGTCACATAGTCTTTTGTAACTTAATAAGCTTTAGTAAGTTAATAAATTTAAGTTAGTCAAGTAAATTTCCATTTGTATACAACAGTTCAAGAGCCAGAATAATTTTGCACCAGGAAATTGAGTTCAGAGCATCAGAACTCACCAAGCATGCACCTAACTTTTAGAGCAAACGTATTTCCTCTTCCTTGATTGAGAGCATGAGTTGTAAGGGCTGGACAGACTGAGTAAGGTAGGAGGTGAGAAGGTGTCAGGAGGACTGGCCCTGTGGACTGGTGGCCCAAGCTGGCGTCAGGAGGTGACAGATGCCCTTTCACACAGCTCTGCTCTTCTTAAAAATAGAACTGCTGTGGTGGTGCACACCTGCAATCCCAGCACTTGGGAGGCTGAGGCAGGAGGATCAGTGTGAGTTCGAGACCAGCCTGGGCTACAAAAGTGAGCTCAAGGCCAGCCTGAACTGCATTGCAAGATCCTGTCTCAAAAGGACAAAAAAAAAAAAAATAAAATAAAAAAAATAAAATAAATAAATAAATAAATAAATAAATAAATAAAGATAGAACTGAAACTCATCTAGACCAAGCCAGGTGCCCTTGGTCACATGGACGACCAATGAGAGCCATCCAGTGTCACCAAGGAGAACTACAAGCTTTCTAGTTTAGTCTCTGCTGAGAACGTGGAAAGGCTGCCGAAGTTTACTTTCCAAAGCAGTATTCAAGGAATACATTCTAACAAGAACTGCTTATCTACACAAATAAAGTACAGGAGGCTGGACCAAGTTGCAGAGCCTGCCAAAACCCCTAGAAATGTACTTCTCAAATAAGTCCCTAAGCATGTCAATCTTCAAAAATGAAGGAAAACACAGTCTGGGTCAGGTTTTTACATGTTTATAACTCATAAAAATGTGAATTCTCAATACTGAAATACATGAGACAACTAACATCACTTTGCACGTATGAACACATTAAGAGACAGTTTCTTTTTTTTTGAGACAGGGTCTCACAGTTCAGGCTGGCCTTGAGCTCACTCCACAGCTAGGCTGGCCTCAGATTCACAGGGATCCTCCTCCTCAGCCTCCTGAGCGCTGGGACTACAAGCGTGTACCCCACGTCTAGTTTAGAGAGCAGCACGCCATGGCCAGCGACTCCGTCAGTTTATCGTCTAAAAGGGTCTGAGCCAGATGTTGTACTTCCTAAGATGGCAATTTAAAGGACAGACTCCTGCTTTTTGTCACTTTTACACCACCTCTGCTATAACAAGTCAGAGCCACGGTGGTAGCAGTAGCTACGAGGGCATATGAGAAGCCTTCTGAGGGCCACCCAGAATCTTTAAAAAGCTTTCTTTAAAAAAAAAAAAACATATGTATGTATGTATGTATGTATGTATGTATGTTATATCCAGCTCAGCCTGCCTGCAGGGGTCGGGGGGAGAACCTGGCACTGCATGTTGTGCTGGGTATCGAACTGCAGACCCTTGCAGTTGCCTAAGCTTGCCTAAGCAGGTGCTCTAGACTTTTGAGCTATCTCACCAGCCCTCCCAGAATCTGTTCTTGATCAGAGTCTGGCTACTGGGTCTCATCACTTGTGAAGACTGTTTAAACTATACACTACACGCCCGGGGACTTTCAGGACAGTGCAGCGGTTTAAGTGCTTGCACCCACAATCCCAGACAGGCATGGGGGTCAGCAATTCAATCCTCAATCCCACCTTCAGACCCTTTAGGCAGCCTGAGCCAGCCAAAAAAAAAAAAAAAGGGGTGCAGTGGGGTGGGGGCCGGGAGATAGCTCAGTGGGATAAGTGCTTGCCTGGCGACTACAAGGTCATGAGTTCAATCCCTGGTACCACCAAAAAATAAAATAATAATAATAATAATAAATATACTATATGCCCTCCTTGAAATGGCATATGCCAATAAAAGGTTCCATGCTATTCTTCTGGAATCTCTATTTTTTTTTTTTTTTTTAAGATAGGGTCTCTTTATATAGTTCAGAATGGCCTGGAATTCACTACATAGTCCAGGCTGACCTCAAATTTGGAGTGATGCTCCTGCCTCAGTCTCACAAGAGCTGGGGTTACAAGCGTACCACCAAGCCTTGCTTAACTACAATTTTAAGCAACTCTACCCTTTTGTTGTTTGGGCATCTTGTCACATAGCTTCTTGGGGTCCCTGATGGCACCGTGATTTGGCACCTGTAACTTGTTATTGCAACTCCGTAGCGAAGACTAGATGCCCCTTAGCCTAGCCCTGGGTAGTTTATAAAAGGACAGCATCAACTTCTGTACCCCAGGTTACCCAGCAAAAGGGAAGACCCGCCCAGGCAGCGCGCTTACCTTCTTCTCCTGCGTCACAGCGTATTCCACCACTTCAGTTCCATTTTCATTGTGATAAACCAAGTCAAATTTCCCAGGTTCCTTCACAGCTAAAACCAGGAGGAAGGGAGGCGATGCAGTAAGTCACTTCTGCACAACTAAGCTGTTACTGCACGTGGAATTCAGCTGACTGGGGAGACGGTCACAGCGAACCCGAATGCTGTGCAGGCTGGGTGTGCACAGGCAGGCACGGAGCACACAGTCAGAGAGGCCTCGAAGAAGCCTGTCTCAGCACCAGGGCACTTCCCTGCCATTCATCAGAGAGAAATGAACTTGGGGGCTGAGGAGATAGCTCAGTAGTCCAAGCACCTGCCTGACAAGTGCAAGGACCCAGGTTCGATCCCCAGTATAGCATGCCAGCCCTAGAACCCTGGGCACACTGAGGCAGTCGCTGAAAGCAGGCATGATAGCCACACCTGTAATCCCAGCACTGGGGAGGCTGAGACATGATGATCACTACGAGTCTGAGCTGCGTAGTGAAAACTGTATGAAATGAATAAATTAAAAAACAAAAAAAGAGCTTCAACTGAAACAGGTACTCCCAGAACAGAATGTGGAGCCATACGACAATCCCAAAAGGTCGCTGTGTCAACAAGGACAGTGACACAAAATGCTGCTCTCTTTTTAGAAATCACACACATCTGCTACCTGGAGCAAACACACACGACTGAATCCTGAGCAACAGCGGAGGTTTCTTGAGCTACGTGTCTGACAGCGTTCAGAAGACAGAGCCAGAGCCCCAGAGAAGGAGAGCTGTGGCCTCAGAGGCCTGAAGGGAGCCCACTTGTTCAAGGCTTCTGAGAGAGCACAACCCCGAGGTGAGCCGCGCGTGCGTGCTTGGGACCAGGGGGGGCCCAACTCTGCGCAACCCATACAATGCCAGTTTAGGCACTTGATGGGATTGGCGCAAGGGAAGCAGGCCAGGAACAACGGGAGTTCGTCCGGGAGGTTCTGGTCTCCCCCGAGTGGCTGCTGTCTGCTCAGGCTCTACGGGCCCAGGTGGTGGCATTCCCAGCAGGCTTCTCAGGGAGCCCGCACGGGCTTCCCTTGCTGCGCCACCTCAAGGCCTGACCTCCGCAGGGCCAGGTCCTTCTGACAGCTGTCCCTTCTCTCCCCTAATCCCAGGTGTCCCAGAGCAGAAGCCCGATGGAGCAGACAGGTGCTGGCGCGGAAGGAGGGGCCTGGTGGACGCAGCCCGAGCACTTCCGCAGCCCCCTGGTGTTCTTCGTGGAGGCAGAAGAGGGGGAGCTGGTGTTCGGCCACGGGGACGCGGACCTGCGTTGCCTGGAGGAGCACAGCCACACGCTGATCCAGCTGGAGGCCTGGGCCACGCCGCAGGGCCACACCCGTGTCACTGTGGTGGGCCCCCCGGGGGCGCGCCGCTGGCTGCAGGAGCTCGTGGGCCGCGTGGGCAGCGCGGAGCCTGGAGAGCGAGCCCGGGCCCTGGCGCTGCTGGGGCGGGCTCGCAGGCGCCCGCTGTGCCCGGGGGATGTGGAGGCCGCCGCGTGGGGTCAGCCCCTGCCTGCCAACCAGGCCCTGGCTGCCCGCCTGTGCGGGCCCGTCGCCCTGCCCCTGCTGGGCGGCCTCCTGCTGCTGTGGGCAGGATGCTCCGCTTTCTGGAGCTCCCTGTGCCCTTGAGCCCGACCTTACTGCGCGGGGCTGAGCGGGTGCCCTGGGACAGCCACAGAGGGCATTTTGGGGATACGGACAGCCGGAGACCACATCGTGTGTGCAAGACGTCCGCCGCATCGCGCCAGGACACCGCCGCTGCTGAGCGCCAGCCAAGCCCAGAGCCAACTGCAAGGGAGGGCCTGTGCCCAGGGCCAGATAGAAGCTGCGAGAACCCGCAACGACCCAGTCTGCAGTTGTAAGACCTGCGCAGTGTGCTGGCTGGGAGGGAGAATGGGACGGGTGGCTCTGGGCAGGGCACCAAGTCCTCCCCCAGAGGGTGATCCGCACGCCTTGGCACCATGGACTCTGTTCACCTGCAATGGAGAAAGGAAGAAAGGAACAGGCAGGGCCCAGGGTGGGCGGGGCGTGTCCACAGGGGCCGAAACTCTGTGTTCAATAGCTGGGATTGGGGCCGAATTGGAGATATAAAGCTGCCATTGACTGCCACTGCTGTCCCTTTCTCATCTTTGTCATTCTTTTCTTCCCTTCTGTGAATCAAACTCAGGGCCTCGTGCTTGCCTGGCAGGCACTGTGTCTGGTCCTCAAGCCCTACTTCAGCAATTTGGAAGACAGGCTGGGAGGGAGGGGGCTCTTCTGGCATTCTCCTCAGATAACTCCCATGTAGCCGTCCCTAGGCATCTCCCCACCCAGTCTGGCTCCTCCATCTCTTCCACATTCCCCACTTCTACTTTAGTTCTTTTCTCAACAACCAGGGAGTGCTTGCACCGCAATCTTTGGCACTGAACTGTATCTCAGGGGTGTGATCTTAAGGCACACAGACAGGGATCTTGAGGTTGACCAGTGTGGGCTGAAAGATTGGGTCCGCCTGCCTCAGCCTCCCAGATGGTGCAGGGAATCCAGGCATGATACCCCCTAATCCCCTGCAGGGGCTCCTCGCTGCTCTTACAGCCACAAGTCACAGCCACCTGCTTGACCTCTTTCAGGCTGTCATTCGAATGAATATTGGAGTTGTGTACCAGAGGATTTTGAAGAATCAGACTATGCACAGAGAGCTTAGGGTGGCAACAAATGAAGTTCAAGAAGCCAAAGAGATAAAAGAAAGGAAAGGAAAGGAGAAAGTTCTCATGAACTTGACCTAAGCAGCCTCTGCTGGCCTCAAAGGCCCAGCACTCCCTGAGCCTCGGCAACCTGGTGCTGGGGTTCTAGGCAGGAGTCGGGCGTGCTGGTGTGAGCCTGCCATGTCCCCACTCCAGAGGTGGAGGAACCAACATCCCTTGGTGTTTCTGCCCGGCGGGGGCTGCATAGTGAGCTCCTGGCCAGCCTGAGCTGTGTAGCAAGACCCTGTCTCCTACGGGATGAGAAGGATCTGGGAGGCAGAGAGAACAGCTGGTCTGGGTGTCCTGCCCTCTATCTCCTGAGTCAGGAAGCTCAACCCAGAAGGGTCCGTCTGAGTAACTCTTGCATAGAGCTACAACTTAGCCCGTCAAAGATTCGTCAGAGCAGCAGCATGAGGCAGAGACCTCACTGTCCCTGGGGGATAGGTTTGTGGCCTTCTTGAGAGTAAAAACCTTTATGGGGGTCTCCGTGCAGGGCATAGGCAAGGAGAAAGTAGGTTGGAAGGCCAGAAAGTGTGGAGCACAATGGGATCCTAACACTCTGGGGCTGCGGGGGGAACTGAGGAAGGCGGGTTAACAATGCAAAGCCAACCTGGAGGGGTAAACCCCTTAGTCAGGTCTTGTCTCAAAATTATCCATCACGTGAAGCATTTGAAGCATGTCTAGCTCACGCAGACAGCCTCTGCTGAGCTTTCCTTTCCGGGGTGGCAGGCCGTCCTTGTCACCTTCCTTCCGTGCAACCCTCTTTGGCCGGGAACTTGCTGTTCTGTTCTCCAATGTGTGCTCTAAGGGAAGACATCTCAGGACAATACAGCACCAAAAGTATCGTGAATGTTGAGAATCAATCTCCATGTTGCCTCCATCAACTGTGCCCTTCCTGACTTTGTCTAGAAAGAAACTCCAGAAAGAGATTCCAGGGGGAGCTGTAGTGAGCAAACACAGGAAACTCTACCACAGGGATGGGGCTAGAGCTCAGGGGCATCGGGCCTGCCAGGCAACAGCCAGGGCCTGAGTTCAACTCCCGCTGTCAAAACATCTCTGGCACAGCGCAGTTATGACACCTAAGGCAGTCTCCACACGGCAGGATGGCATGTTTCCTCCCCAAGCATCGCTTGCAGTCTTGCCATATGGGTTTCCTTTTCTGATCTTCTCTATAAGCCACGGTTGACATCTTGTAGTCTTCCTGCTTCCTCAGTGGCTCTTGTGCCGTTTGTCTCCCTGGTGCGTGCACCGCTGGGCTCCAGAAGTCTTTGTGGAAACTGTAGGGCAGCTACATATTATTCTTCCTCCGCGTTCACTGATGTGTTGTCGACTGCGGTTAAACCCTTTATGTAGTTATTTTTGTGGAACCGAGCATTGAACTCAGGTCCTTGCACTTGCCAGGCAAGCATTTATTCTGATGAGCTATCTCCCCAGCACCCTTTTTAAAAATTTATTTATTTATGTATTTATTTATTTATTTATTTTTGTATTATGGCTGGCTCAGCCTGCCCTGGGGCTGGCACAGCATGTGAAGCCGGGGATGGAACCGCGGTCCTTCCAGTTCCTAGGTTTTCCAAGCAGGTGCTTTAGACCACTGAACCATCTCACCGGCCCACGGTTAAACCCTTTAACTTCACGCTATTTTGTGTTTTGATTTTCTTAGTAAGCTTCAACGGTGTTTCTACCGGGCATGTTTTGCATCAAGTAAAACATAAATGTTGAGCTATGCTGTCTTTTTTGAGTGACATCAAGACATCCACATCTCCTCTGCCTTTCATTTCCTAGCAAAAGTTGAACATTTCTGGCATCTTTCTGTCTGAGAATTCACTATCTTCTTCTCTGTGGGGTTTGTTGTTGTTGTTGATATTTTGCTGTTGTTTTGTTCTTTTTTTTCCATTTTTAAGGAAGGGACTATAGCATATTCAGGGTCTCACTACTAGATCACACTCGACGTGATCCGCCTGTTTACAGTCTCCCAAGAACCGGGATACAGGCCCACACCACCTCACCCAGTCTCAATCGCTGTCTTAGCTGGCCCCCGGGTGCGGGGCCCCCACATCAGGCCAGTGAACAGAACCCCCAACTCCCGGCCGGGTTCCAGGCCCTTTGGTCGGCTGACCTATTTGGCCCACCCTCAACATGAGTCTATTTTCATGTGTGTGTATTTTAGGGCGGTTCTACAGGGTGTTGTGCCTCGCACTACTGGATCTGACTCATACTGATCCGCCTTTTCGGAGCTTCCCAAGAACTGGGATTACAGGCGCAGGATACCAAGCCCAGTCTCAATGGCTCTCTCTGTGCGCGCCCCCCCCTGGGGGAGTGGCCTGCATGGGAGGCCCCGGGAGGGAATCCTTGGCCTCTGTGCCACCTTGCAGCAGTGTTAATCCGCTGAGCTATTTGTCCCGCCCTATTTTGGGGTTCTACGGCTTGTTTTGATGTTGAGACAGGAACCCGCTATCCAGTCCCGCTGATCCTTGTGGTCAGCAGGCAGCATTGGCTGGCCCGAGCTGCAGGATCCTGCTGGGAGTGCTGGGATTAAAAGGGTGGGCCTCCACACCCACCTGCCTCAAGCTTGAAAAGGGAGCTGAGGCAGTGGCACTGGGTACTGGCAGGCTGGAGGCTGAGGCAGGAGGTTGTGTAGCTCCAGGCTGACTGCCCCGGGCCCTCTCGAGGAGGGGAAGGAAACAGAGTGCTCTCCCTGCGGTGGATGGTCCCCATCTAGACCAGTGAATCCTGAGCAACAGCGGAGGTTTCCTGAGCTACGTGTCTGACAGCGTGCAGAAGACAGAGCCAGAGCCCCAGAGAAGGAGAGCTGCGGCCTCAGAGGCCTGAAGGGAGCCCGCTTGTCCAAGGCTTCTGAGAGAGCACAACCCCGAGGTGAGCCGCGCATGCGTGCTTGGGACCAGGCGGGGCCCGACTCTGAGCAACCTGTAGAATGCCAACATAGGCGCTTGATGGGATTGGTGCAAGGGGAAGCAGGCCAGGAGCAACAGGAGTCCGGGAGGTCCTGGTCTCCCCCGAGTGGCTGCTGTCTGCTCAGGCTCTACGGGCCCAGGTGGTGGCAGTCCCAGCAGGCTTCTCAGGGAGCCTGCACGGGCTTCCCTTGCTGCGCCACCTCAAGGCCTGACCTCCGCAGGGCCAGGTCCTTCTGACAGCTGTCCCTTCTCTCCCCTAATCCCAGGTGTCCCGGAGCAGAAGCCCGATGGAGGAGACAGGTGCTGGCGCGGAAGGAGGGGCCTGGTGGACGCAGCCCGAGCACTTCCGCAGCCCCCTGGTGTTCTTCGTGGAGGCAGAAGAGGGGGAGCTGGTGTTCGGAGACGGGGACGCGGACCTGCGTTGCCTGGAGGAGCACAGCCACACGCTGATCCAGCTGGAGGCCTGGGCCACGCCGCAGGGCCACACCCGTGTCACTGTGGTGGGACCCCCGGGGGCACGCCGCTGGCTGCAGGAGCTCGTGGGCCGCGTGGGCAGCGCGGAGCCTGGAGAGCGAGCCCGGGCCCTGGCGCTGCTGGGGCGGGTGCGCAGGCGCCCGCTGTGCCCTGGGGACCTGGAGGCCGCCGCGCGGGGTCAGCCCCTGCCTGCAGACCAGGCCCTGGCTGCCCGCCTGTGCGGGCCCGTCGCCCTGCCCCTGCTGCGCGGCCTCCTGCTGCTGTGGGCAGGATGCTCGGCTTTCTGGAGCTCCCTGTGTTCTTGAGCCCGACCTTACTGCGCGGGGCTGAGCGGGTGCCCTGGGACAGCCACAGAGGGCATTTTGGGGATACGGACATCCGGAGACCAGAAAGTGTGGGCAAGACGTCCGCCGCATCGCGCCAGGACACCGCCGCTGCTGAGCGCCAGCCAAGCCCGGAGCCAACAGCTAGGGAGGGCCCGCGCCCAGGGCCAGATAGAAGCTGCGAGAACCCGCCACCACCCAGTCTGCAGTTGGAAGACCTGCGCAGTGTGCTGGCTGGGAGGGAGAACGGGACGGGTGGCTCCGGGCAGGGCACCAAGTCCTCCCCCAGAGGGTGATCCGCACGCCTTGGCACCATGGACTCTGTTCACCTGCAATGGAGAAAGGAAGAAAGGAACAGGCAGGGACCAGGGTGGGCGGGGCGTGTCCACCGGGGCCAAAGGTCTGTGTTCAATAGCTGGGATTGGGGCTGAATTGGAGATATAAAGCTGCCATTGACTGCCACTGCTGTTCCTTTCTGATCTTTGTCATTGTTTTCTTCCCTTCTGTGAGTCAAACTCAGGGCCTCGCGCTTGCCTGGCAGGCGCTGTGGCTGGTCCTCAAGCCCAGCTTCAGCAATTTGGAAGACAGGCTGGGACTGTGGAGCCTCTTCTGGCCTTCTCCATGGACCACTCTCATCCAGTTGTCCCCAGGAATCTCCGGACCCAGTTTTCCTCCTCTTTCTCTTGCACATTCCCCAGTTCTTCTTCAATTATTTTTTGAACAATCAGGGAGTCCTTGCACCGCAATCTTTGGCACTCAGCTACATCTCAGAGTTTGCTCTTAAGGCACACAGACAGGGTTCCTGAGGTTGACTGGGATGGGCTCCAACATTGGATGCCCTTGCCTCAGCCTCCCAGATGGTGCAGGGAATCCAGGCACGCTACACCCTAATCCCTTTCCAGGGCTCCCTCGATGTTCTTACAGCCACAAGTCACGACTACCTGCTTGATCTCTTTCAGTCTGTCATTCGAATAGGAATATGGGAGTTGTGTATCTCAGGATTTTGAATAATCATGCCAGGCACGGAGGGATTAGGGTGGCAACAAATGAAGTTCAAGAAGCCAAGGAAATAAAAGAAAGGCAAGGAGAGACAGTTCTCCTGTTCTTGAGCTAAGCGGCCTCCGCTGGCCTCAAAGGCCCAGCACTCCCTGAGCCTCGGCAAGCTGGTGCTGGGGTTCTAGGCAGGAGTTGGGCGTGCTGGTGTGAGCCTGCATGCTCGCACTCCAGAGGTGGAGGAACCAACATCCCTTGGTGTTCCTGCCCGGCGGGGACTTCATAATGAGGTCGTGGCCAGCCTGAGCTGTTCAAGGAGACCCTGTGTCCTGAAGAAATATCTGGGAGGTACTGAGAGTGCAGCTGATGAGGTTGTACTGCTGTCTGCTGTCTCTCCTCTGCGGCAGGAAACTCAACCAAGAAGGTTCTGTGTTAGTACCTCCCAGTTGTACAACGGATTCCACCTATGTTTCACTGCGCGCGACAGTATACCACAGAGACCTCACTATGACAATGGGATAGTTTGTGGCCTTCTTGATAGAAACAACATTTCCTGGTGCGTCGGGGAGAGACATAGGCAGAGGAGAAAGCAGGGTGGAAGGCCAGGCAGGGTGGTGCACCCTTGCAATCTCAGCACTCTGTGGGGTAGAGGAAGGAGGATGAGCAGTGCAAACATGGCCTGCTTGGTTTAGCCCTGAGTCAGATCTTGTCTCAAAATTCTAATTCATGTTAAGAACAGTGGACATGTAACCTAGTACCAAGGCTCTGCATTCACTCCCCAGTACTACAATAAAACAAATGAATAAATAAACTAATTGATTAATTAAGAAACCAATTAATTCATGAAAATGAATCACAGAAATGAGAAAGGAAAAGAGAAGGAATGAAGAAAGCAAGCACCCAGGCTGGTATGCAATGACACCTGTCCTGACTGTGAGCGGCTCCATAGGCTGGAACAAAGCAAAAAGAAGGAAGCAAGAGCTGGGTGTGGTGGCACAAGTCTGCCAGCCCCAGCACTCAGGAGGCTGAGGCAGGAGGAGCACTGAGAGTTGGAGACCAGCCTGGGTTACAAAAGAAGCCCCAGGCCAGTCTCAACTGCATGGTAAGACCTGGTCTCACAAAGAGAGAGAGAAAGAGACAGAGAGAGAGAGACAGAGAGAGAGAGAGAGAGAGAGAGAGAGAGATCTAAAAACTAACATAAATAAATTTGTTCAAGGGGCTGGGGAAATAGCTCTGTGGCACAAGTGCCTGCCTGACAAGTGTAAGGTTGTGAGTTTGAACCCTGGTCCCACAAAAAAATAAAAAAACAAAGACAAAAACAAATTCCATTGCTACATGAAAAACAAAAAACACAAACATAGCTCCAACCTAGAAGAAAATGTTTGCTCCATCTATCACACCTAAGGCGGTTTTCACACACGACCACAGTCCCTTCTGTACCTAAGTCTCACTTATACCGACCAACCCTGAGCTGAACGTTCCTTTCCTAGTTGGGATGCCACCCTCGATGTCTTTTTTGGCACCCTCTTTGGCTAGGAACTTTTTATCCCACTACCCAATGTATACTCAATGGGGGAAAAAGAACTCAAAATAAAATATGAAATAGGTCATAAATGTTTAGAATCGCTATGAACATTGTCTACATCAATTGTTCCCTTACTTAGCACGTATAAAAAAACCCTACAGAAATAGCCTCCTATGGAAACTACAGTGAGAATACAGAGAAAACTATCACAGGGCCCTGCCTGGCAATAGCTGGGTTATGAGTTCCTTTGCTGATAGCAAAAAGTCTCTTCCACAGTGCGGTTCTCACACCTAACACAGTCTTCGCACGGCAGGACAACATGTTTCCTCCCCAAGTATTGCTTGCAGCAATGCCCTGTGTTCTATTTTCCTGTCTTCTCTCTAAGCCGTCATTGACGTCTTGTAGTCTGCCTGCTTTGCTCAGAGGTTCTTGGGATGTTTGGCTCCCTGGCGTGCTCCCCAGTCGGCTCCAGAAGTCTGTTTTGGAGCCCTTTGGGTAGGTACCGATTGTTCTTCCTCTGTGGTCATTGATCCTTTATCAGTTGCAGTTTAACACTCTAAGAAATCACTTCATGATATTTTGTGCTTGTGTCCCCTTATTTTCATGGTAAACTATGAAAACCTTTGTGCCTGAGATGTTTTGTATTGAGCAAATCCCGACCATTGTCCTATGGTTTGTGTTCCAAGTGACATTGAGCAAATCCCGACCATTGTCCTATGGTTTGTGTTCCAAGTGACATCAAAGCATGAATATGCGCTGCTTCTTTCGTTATTTGTGAAATATGAGCATTTCTGGTTTTCTTTGTGTTTGAGAATTCACTGTCAGTCTTTTTTTTTTTTTTTTTTTTTTTTTGAGACAAGGTCTCATTCCATAGTCCAGGCGAACCTTCTACTCACCAGGTAGCATGGGCTCATCCAGAAATCCAGGATCGTCCTACCTCGGCCTCCTTAGTTTCGGGATGACAGCTGTGCACCAGCACTCCTGGCTTTCATATGCGTGTTCTCATCATGGCGTAATATGATGGGATAAGTATTAGTTAGGTTGCCAGGCATGATGATTTGCACCTATAGTCTCAGCATGGGGCACACAGAGGCAAGAGGATCCCTCTGAGTTCTAAGACAACCTGGCCTCCATTCTGGGTTCAAGGCCAGCGTGACTTGCACATAGCTTGCTTGTCTCAAGGGAAGAGCATAGTTCTTTGTTGTACTTTTCCCCCAACTATATAGTCCTGGCCTGCCTGGAATTCACTGTGTAGCACAGGCTCACCTTGAATTCTCAGGATCCTCCTGACTCAGAGTCCCCAGTGCCTGGGTGACAGTGATGCCCCATCTGTCAATCTTATCATCATGATGTCAAGTTGAGCGTGTGATCATGACTTTGTTTTTCTTCACCATGGAGGAGGCCAATGATATGTTTTCCTGAAATCCAGAGCTGTGCTGCGCCTTTCTCTTCTGTGGACTTGCAGCCTTTTGTTCAAGAATGTCCACGGTGTTCTTGTGAACAGGTCCTGTGCTGGTGGCCTGGTGATTTATTCTTTAGCAGATGGAACATTAATAAGTAAGTCCTGAACCAGTATAGAAAGTGCCATTTGGTTCGTTTGTTATCAGGGTCTCACTATGCAGATCAAGCTGGCCTTGAACTCTATCGTGTGGCCCAGAGGATCTCAAACGTATACTGAGGTCCCTGCCCCAAGGCCCTCTGATGCTAGGATTATAGGCCTGTGCCACCACCCTCATTGTGAGTTTCTTTTTAAAATATATGCCACTAGTCTGTGCACAGTGTCGTACAGGGTAGAGCTGGATGAACAAAGATCTGGTAGCTGAGTGCCAGGAGCACTTTCTAAATTCAAGGTGTCAAACGGCCTGGCATCTACCAGGGCATGTGCGTTTAGACTGTCTCAGTTACTCTGCTGTCATGGCTGGGGCAAATGCCCAACCCTTAAAATGAGGGAAGGAAAGGGTTATTTAGCTCACAGTTTGTGGAGGTTTCAGTCCGTACGAAGCTGGCTGCAAGGCAGAGAGGCACATGGAGGGGGCGGCAGTTCATGACGTTGGAAGGCAGCGAAACAGCAAGAGCCAATGGGAGGAGTAACAGCAACAATGGCCCCAGAGAGCGAGCCTGCCTTCCTTGAGTTGCCCTCAGGCCATCCCCCCAGGGTGGGAGCCCACTCACACCCAAATCCCAGCGGGTCATGAGTTAAGCACAAACTCTAGAAGGTCACCCCACGACTGCACAAGGCTTTGGGGGGACAGCTAGGCACAAACCATAAGATAGAGCACATCTGGAAGCTTCGCTTGGCATAGATTATAGAAACCTCCAACAACTAGAAGGTGATGCACGTTGTCTGCCAACTCTCATGCATTCAGAAGCTGTATAAACTGCTTGAGAACTCAAAACAAAGCTTTCTAACAATGAGGGTCTCGTGGATGAAGGATTGCATTTTCGTTTTGTCCTTCTTGATGCGTCTTTTTGTTGTTCAAACACAGGCCATTTTGAAGAAATTAAATCTCTTGAGTATTGTGATTGTTCTAGCAATCTCAATGCTACCAGTGTTAATTCTCCAAAAATCTTTTTTTTAAACTTTAATCATCAGTTCTGCCAATAACCCACTGTGATTATGGAACACTGGATTATGCATATAACTACTTCTCTTAGTTCAATGAGAAGAAATTTTTGTACCAATAATGATTAGAAAAATTATTTTGGGGGCCAGCGAGATAGCTCAGTGGTCTACAGTGCCTGCTTAGGCAAGTTTAGGTAACCACAGGGACCATGGTTCAATCCCCGACACCAGCCCCACCTCCAGGGCAGGCTGAGCCAGCCATAATATAAATAAAGAAAGTTTAAAAAAAAAAAACTTACATAAAAAAAGAAAAATTATCTTTCTGCATCCTGTGCTCTGAATAACTACTACAAGGACAATAATATGCATTGTATCAATTATTGAGAATTTACTACTAATGTGTTTTGAAACTGTCACATTGTTATTTCTTATTAAAAGTAATTTTAAGAAGAAAAAAAAAAGAGTAAACTTTATTTATTTATTTATTTATGTTATGGCCGGCTCAGCCTGTCTTGGGGGTGGGGCTGGCATAGCATGTGGTGCTGGGGATCAAACTGTGGTCCCTATGTTTGCCTAAGCAAGCGCTTTAGACCACTGAACTATCTCATTGGCCCTTCAAAAATTTTATTTATTTATTTATTTATTTATTTATTTATGGCCAGCTCAGCCTGCCTTGGGGTGGAGATGGCACAGCATGTGCTGCTGGGGATCGAACCTCAGTCCCTGCGATTGCCTAAGCAGGTGCTTTAGACCGCTGAGCTATCTCACTGGCCCTCCAAAAATCTTTTTGATTTTGGCAGTTAGAATGATAAAGTTGTGCTTGGAAGGCTTTTAGTTCATGATGTTGTGATAAATATAATTTTGAGTGGTTCTCCTGTTTCCTATCAAACTTCTTATATGTATTTCATGTTGAGTGTATTTGAAAACATCTTGTAGCTCATTGTTCATTACAAATGAGATTCGAGGGGCTGGGGAGATAGCCCGTGGCACAAGTGCTTGCCTGGCAAGTGCAAGGTTGTGAATTTGAACTCTGGTCCCGAAAAAAAAAAAAGAAAGAGATTCAACAATGAACGAAAGTGGTGGCATTCTATACATCAGGTTCTGTTCTCAGGTTGCTTGTGTCTAAAAAGTGGCTTGCCAACTGAACCTTACTAGGTTTGGGGTTCCTGTCTCTCCTGGGGTAGAATGCCAGGTTCTTGTGCTGTTCAAAGAACTGAAGGAAAGGAGCAAAAGGCAGGTGGAAAAGTTCTTGGAGAAAGAAAAAGGAATGGGGAAGAAACAGCAGAGCCAGCCTGGGCCAAAGAGAGAGAAAAGGAAGAGAGGGTAAGGTAGGAATCAAAGTGCACACAGCATCTGGGAGACAGAGCATTGGGCCGTCATGGAAAGTCACTTAAGCAGAATCTTCAGGGCCTTGATGTGCTCTTGTACACTGTCTAAATCTCAAGGAAGTAAGGGGGAACTTGCACATTCTGGTCCTTTAGGCAGCACTGGGATCCCATGCCTCAGCTGAGGTCAGGTCTAGATCAGCCTGTTGGAAACCTGCTAGGATTCTCAGGAGAAGCCCACATGCGGCGCTGTGGGAGATGTTGTGTGTCTGTGTCAGGGAGCCTGGAGTTAACAGGTCATTCAGCCTTCTTCCCCAGCCAGATTTCCCCAGGTCCTAATCTGAGGCAGGAACGGCCTCATGTGTTCTAGGCCAACCTCAGAGTGAGTTCAAGGCCAGCTCAGCTGCCATTCCAATACTGTCTCGGAAAAAAAAAAAAAAGCACAAACTTTCCTGAAGGCTGGCCAAAGAGCTCGGGGGATTAAAGCACCTGCAAGCAGGGAGCAGGGGCCAGGGGTTCAATCTTTGGGCCTGCTGTGCCACCCCCGCCCCCGAGTGTGCTGAGATTGCAACTAAGACTGGGCGTGGTAGCATGCACGCCTGTACTCCCAGCCCTTGGGAGGCTATAAACCAGTGGATCACTATGAGTCCACCCTAGTAGTGAGACCCTGAACATCCTGGGTCCTTCCATAAAAGACAAAAAAAGAAAGAAAGAAAAAGTGAGAAGTGGTAACTGCATATGTAGCTGGTTCCACAGGGCTAAGAAAGAGAGTTTGTTTGTTTGTTTGTTTGTTTTAATAGAGCAGATATTGAGAGAGACACTAAAATTTTAAAATGTCAAACCAGGGGCCAGGGAGATAGCTCTGTGGCACAAGTGCCTGCCTGGCAAGTGCAAGGTCATGCGTTTGAACCCTGGTCCCGCCAAAAATAAATAAATAAACAAATAAATAAATATCAAATCAAATAAATGCTTCTTTAACTGAAATCCTTTCATTTATTAGAGTTTTGAAGACAGGGTGTTATGTAATTCAGCCTAGCTTTGAGCTCACTATGTAGCCCAGGCTGACCTCCAATTGACAGCGATCCTCCTGCCTCAGCCTCCTGAGTGTTAGGATTAGAGGGCTGGGTCACCACACCCACTCACGTCTCAAGCTTTGAAAAGGAGCTCAGGCAGCGGTGCTGGGCGCTGGCAGGCCGGACGGAGGCCGAGGTAGGAGGCTTTGGAGCTCCAGGCTGATTCCCCAGACCATGTTGAAGTCCGGGAAGGAAACGAAGAGCTCACCCTGGAGTGCATGATCCCTTAGTGATTGGACTAGTGAATCCTGAGGAACAGCAGAGGTTACGTGAGCTAAGTGTATGGCGGTGTGGGGAAGAGAGAGCCAGAGCACCGGAGAAGGAGAGCGCAGGCCGGAGAGGCCAGAAGGGAACTCACTTTTCCAAGGCGTTTAAAGGGCAGAACCCTCAGAGGTGAGCGAGGCATCCCGGGTCGGGAGCCCCGTGGGGCCCGATTCTGAGTAACCCGGAGGATGCAAGCACAGCTGCTTCATGTTATTGGTGCCAGGGGAAGCAGGCCAGCGGCGAGAGGCGGCCCTGGAGATCCTGGTATCTTGGGAGAGGCTGATGTCTCTGCAGCCTCTATGGGCCCAGGCGGTAGCAGTCCTAGCTTGCTCTTCCGTGGAGACACGAGCTTCCCTAGAGGCGCACTGCAATGCCCTGACCCCGAGGTCCAGCCCCTCTGACAGCCGCCCCTTCTCATCCCTATCCCCAGGTGTCTAGGACCACAGGCCAATGGAGAGAGGCGCTGGCGGCGAAGGAGGGGCCTGGTGGACGGAGCCAGAGCACTTCCGCAGCCCCCTGGTGTTCTTCGTGGAGGCAGAAGAGGGGGAGCTGGTGTTCGGCCACGGGGACGCGGACCTGCGTTGCCTGGAGGAGCACAGCCACACGCTGATCCAGCTGGAGGCCTGGGCCACGCCGCAGGGCCACACCCGCGTCACTGTGGTGGGACCCCCGGCGGGGAGGCACTGGCTGCAGGAGCTGGTGCGCAGCCTGGACAGCGCGGAGCACGCGGAGCGGGCCCGGGGCCTGGTGCTGCTGGAAGAGGTGCGCGGACGCCCGCTGCGCCCTGCATCACCAGGTCGTTGCAGGTCGGGGGCCGCTGCTGCCTAGGGCTTGTCCTGGCCGCCCACCTGAGCGTGCTGTGCGCCCCGTCTCTGCTGACTAACCTGTTGCTGTGGGCCGGCTGCTCTGTCTTCTGGAGCTCCGTGTGTCCCTGAACTGGGTCCTGGGCCAAGCGAGTGCCATGGAACAGAGAGAGCGGAAACATTGTGGACGTGGACGTGTGTGGACCCGGTCCTGTGTGCGGAAGACAGCGCCCCGCAAAGCGCCAGGACACCGCTGATGTTTTCTGTTGGTGGACCAGCTCTTTCCAGGGAGGTTAATGTGTACGTACGGCAGACTAATCAAAATAACATCACAGAAAGGAGAAAAAGGCTGGCGATGTCGTGGGCGGTCATAGTGTGGTCAGCGTGTTTAGTGGACCACCCTGCCATCTCCACAGTTTCCCACTGTTTACACACTGTGAGTGGGAATTTTTGCTTTCAGACAGGGTCGCACTGTGCAGTTCAGGCTGCCATTGAGCGCCCTTTGTATCCTAGATTGGCCTTGATAAAAGAAGGATCCACCTGCCTCTGCCCTGAGTGCTAGGAATACACGCGTGGGCCACCTGCCTGGCTCAGGCTGGCTTCGAACTATGTAGCCCAGGCGTTCTTCAGACTTGTGGTGATCCCTTGCCTGTGCCTCCCAAGTGCTGGGGTTACTGTGATGTGGTGTACCCCACCTGCTTAGGGAGTGGTTGTGCTAGGGGGACGCAGGAGGACTGCCCTGTTTGAGGCCACCCTGGGCTGTCGAGTTAGCTCAGGAGCAGCCTGAACTATATAACAAGACCCTGTCTCAAGACACCGAAACCAGACGAACAAAATAAAATAGAGGGCTGGTCTCCTGTGTAAGTGTATGGATTCAAGAGGTCTTGCATGGGGCTGGAGAACTCATGTTTCAGCTGCTTTCTCCTATGTGGCTGCTGCTGCTGCTGGTCAGCTGATCACGCTTGGAGAATCCCTGGTCCAGGGGCGCATTTTAGGGGACATCAGAAAACATGTCCTGAGGCCTCTGTGTCAAACTGGGCACCCCCTGAGATGTCCCACGGGTGAGGGAGAGTTCATCACCCAGGCCTTGTTCCTGGAGGTCTTCTCCTTCTAATATCCTCAAAGCTCCCTTTTCACCTTCCTGGTTCTTGGCCCCCTTTCCTGGAGTCATGGGTCCTTGAAGTTCCAGAGCTTGCCTAGCTTCCGCTTAGCATTCCGCTCTCTCCGGGAATCCACCCTGCTAATATTAACAGCAGGCATGGGTGTGGGTTCCTCTTTCTGTCTCTCTGTCCCTAGCAACACACTGGCCTCTGCACATATCTCCAGGATACTGCTTTTGGTGGCAAGAAGCAAGAAAACCAGTTTGACAGGAGGAGGGGACAGTGTCTTCTCACATCTGTCTCACTCGGGCAGGGTCAGCCTCAGCCCTGTGCCCGACGATGCAGCAAAGGTGGGCAGCCCAGCAGCTTCTCCCCGCATCTGCAATGTGTGCAGGGCTGGCAGGGACAGCTCACTTCTGTATCTGTTATGGGGACTTGAGGTTGGAGCTGGAGGAGCTGGGGTCCCCTGCGGTCTCTCTGAGAATTGACAAGGCTGTGTTCCTGAGCTGGTGACCCAGGTAGACCAGGCAGCGGATGTCATCCTGTTATGATGGTCCCTGGAGGCTGTGTCCGGTGTCATATTAGCTATGTTCTCTATTAAAGGTGATAGGTTTTGGCCTGGGTATAAACTGCTAAGTCATTATGGCCCTCATTCAATGTTGCTGAATCCCAGAAGAACAGCTTATCTTCCCAGGGACCGCTTCCTCCTCCTTCCCTGCCCCTGAATACACCTTTCCAGCACACACGGGGAGCCTCCAGTCGGTCCCATGTGTGTCACTAAACCTGCCCCTCAAACTCTGCCCCTAGTGAAAGTCCAAAAAATCTCAGGCCAGAGGTTCCCCCAGGGTCTCGCTATGCAGTTTAGGCTGGCCTTGAGCTCACTTTTCTACGCCAGGCTGGTCTCGAACTCACACTGAGCCTCCTGCCTCAGCCTCCCAAGTGCTGGGATTACAGGTGTGCACCACCACACCTCGCTTTTTTTTTTTGGAACCAGGGATTGAACTTGGGCCCTTGCACTTGCCAGGCAAGCACTTATTCTACTGAGCTATCTCCCCAGCCCAATCTTCTTTTACTTCTGCTTCTCTGCTGAGCTAAGAAAACCTAATACAAAGCAGAAGACTAGGACCAGCTGATATTCAGAGAGGAAAATTTAAAGCCAGGGATGGGGACACACACCTGTAATGCCAGTGTTGTAGACAGCTGAATTAGATAGAAATATTACAGGCAGTCAGACAGGGCCAGGCCCTCAAGGACGACATGGAAGACAAGGTGACTTTCCAACTAGAGACAGACACTCCTCTGCCTTGGGCCAGATCTTAAGACAAGAGTAAACAGAAGCAACTACATACTTCCCTAGGGATGGGCGTCAGGGATTGATACTCTAAGTAGGTATCAATCACCTTGAAAGACCCTGGAAAGAGCCATGAGCCCAAGCTTAGTAGGTGATACTCTTGCCTGCTTGCTATGTGACTTGCCTTCCCATTGGATCCCAATTTTAATTTATTTTACCTGAGCAATGGTGCTTGTAATCTCATTGGTTGACCATAGTCTTTGTCCCACCTCATACCCACCTAAGCGAGTTCCCACAGCTTCTCCTCTATAGAAGTCCCTGGAAGCGACAACTTCTGGGGGACATCCACTCAAGACCCCCCTCTTGTCTTTCTCTCAGACAGGAGCTTTCTTTCTCTCAATAAATATGTTTTGCTCCTCCCCACCGTTTGTTCCTAAAATTCATTCTTCGGTTTTAGAGAACAGGAACTCGTCCCAGGTACTTTTCAGGTAGGGGATTGGCTTTCCCTATGTCATTTGGAGCTTCCCTATTGGAGGTCATCCACCCCAGATCAGTTTTTTCTTCCTGCATCACTACCATGCCTGGCTTTATTTATTTTTTTTAAATTTTATTTATTTATTTATTTGCTTGTTTCTTTATTTATTTTGTGGCTGGCTCAGCCTGCCCTGGTGGTGGGGCTGGCACAGCATGTGGTGCTGGGGATCGAACCGCAGTCCCTGCAGTTGCCTGCGCTTTCCTAAGCAGGCGCTTTAGATCACTGAACCATCTCGCTGGTCCCCCATGCCTGGCTTTAAGAAACTTAATTCTTTTTTTTTTTTTTTTGTATTTTAGTACAGGGACTGTAGGATTTCACTACACAGATCAGACTCCTAGTGATTCTCCTGTTTTCTCTCTCCCAAGGGCTGGGATTACAGGCAGTGCCACCACGCCCCTCAGGTGGGGCAGCACAGCTTGTGGTGCTGGGGATCGAACCCAGGCCTCTGCCCCTGTCTAAGCAGGCTTTAGTCTGCTGAGCTATTTGACGGGCCCTTTCTTTTTCATTTGTTTTTGAGACAGTGTCTCCTTCTGTAGTTTAGGCTGGGCTTGAACTTTCTGTGTAGCACAGGCTGGTCTCATGCTCTCAATGCTCCCCTTTCTTCAGCCTCCCAAGTGCTGGGATTACAGGCATGTGCCACCATACCCATTCAGAAATTAGATTCTTAACTGTCAAACCAAATGAATGCTTCCTTAACAGAAATAGTATTTTCTTGAGACAGAATCTTTTTTTTTTTTTTTTTTCTGGAACCGGGAGATTAAACTCAGGACTTTGCACTTACCAGGCAGGCACTTGTGCCCCTGAGCCATCTCCATGGCCCCTGATTATGGCTGGCACAGCGTGTGGTGCCGGGGATCGAACTGCGGTCCCTGTAGTTGCCTATGCTTGCCTAAGCAGGAGCTTTAGACCGCTGAGCCATCTCGCTGGCCCAGAATCTTAATATATAGTTAAGACTGGCCTTAGAACTCACAGAGATCCTCCTGTCTCAGCCTCCCAAGTACTGGCATTACAGGGGTGTGCTTCCATGCTGGGCTTCTTATCTGTTTCAAAAACTTTTGGAGACAAGGTCTTGATAAGTAGCTCCGATTGGGTTTAAACTATATATCATCCTGTCTCAGCCTCCTGAGTAGCTGGAATTTCAGGTGTGAGCCACTGTGGTGGACTGGACCCGCCTTAGATGCAAAGCCTCTTCCCTTCCCTCCGTCCCTCGCTCTGCTTCTCCTATGAGAAAGACCTGTATGCCTGCTTTGTATTGCCTAGCTATTATTATTATTATTATTATTATTATTATTATTATTATTTTGTATTTTTAGGGAAGGGTCTCCAGGGTGTTCAGGGTCTCACTACTAGATTGGACTTTCGTGATCCGCCTGTTTACAGCCTCCCAAGAACTGGGATTACAGGCGCGTGCCACCACGCCCAGTCTCAATTGCCATCTCAGTGAGCCACAGGGATCAAACCCCTAATCCCTGAGCCTACTTGCAGGTGCTTTAACCTGCTGAGCTATTTGGCTGGCTCTTATTTTTGTTTTATTTTTTTTTGCGACTGGAGTTCGAAGTTATGAACTTGCACTTGCCAGGCAGGCACTTGTGTCACAGAGCTATCTCCCCAGCCCCTATTTTACTTTATTTTATTTATTTTATCTTTTTTCTGTCGGTTTGACGCAAGCTCAGGTTGGCATTGAGCTCACTTGGTAGCCCAGGCTGGTCTTGAACTTGCAGTGATCCTCCTGCCTCAGCCTCCTGAGTGCTGGGATTACAGGGATGTGCTACCATCTCTGCTTTGCCTCGCTATTTAATTATTTAATTATTTATTTATTTATTTATTTATTTATTTATTTATTTATTTATTTTTGTATTACGGCCGGCTCAGCCTGCCCTGCGGCTGAGGCTGGCACAGCATGTGGTACCGGGGATCGAACTGCGGTCCTTTCAGTTCCTAAGTTTTCCTAAGCAGGTGCTTTAGACGGCTGAACCATCTTGCCGGCCCTGCCTTGCTTTTATTTGGCTCTTTGTGTTTTGGGATTCTCATATAAGAGAAACCATGTGACCCGTGCATATTGAATACATTCAGGTGCGCGTGGTGGTGTTCACCTGTAATCCCAGCACTGCAGGCTGAGGCAGGACGATTGCCGCAAATCTGAGGCCCGCCTTGGGGCTACGTAGCTAGTTCAAGACCAGCCCAAATGACATAGTAAGACACTGTCTTAAAAAACAAAACACACACACACACAAGCCTTGTGATGTTTAAGCTTGTGTGTCAGGTTTACTCCATTTGGTGTTATGGTCTTAGCTTGGCTGGGGTGCCCGCGCCAGTAATCCTAGCACTTGCGAGGTTGATGCAGGAGGCCTGCCATGAGTTTGAGGCCAGCCCGGGCTACACAGAGATACTCTGTCTAAAACAAAAGCAAAAAACTATGGCTCTAAGGTACACCCTTTTCCTGCAAACGACTTACGTATCCCTATTTATAGCGGAGTGGTACCCCACATGGTACCCGTTTTCCTTACGTACCTATCTGTTGAGGATATGGGCTGTTTCTCACACTTAGCTGTTATGAATTGTGCTGCTTTAAACTGACTGTGTATACTGTATATTATTTTCATGCCTAAGTTTTCAGGCAATTTGTCACACAGCTGTCTGTGGTGACTATAACACACCCCGAGTTACACAGCCAGGACCTGAACTCAGAACCACAGGCTGTGACTGTTGGACACCCGTCCCAGCATCCCCTACACAAACGCCACCATCTGTCACTTCTACTGGAATGTCCCCAGGCCTTGTACAGCCCTGTGTCTAAACCATGCTCATCTGCTATTCCTCAGGCCAGCAGAGGCCAGGATGTCCTGCCCCAGCCACCACACATCAGTGCAGGATCAGCTCCTCAGACACGGTCCCACCGCCAGCACAAGGCTCTTGTTTTAGAGATGTGTTTTCCATATGTGAGACAAAAACTCCAGGGACCTGGCGCCTCTGGATCATTCCCTTTGCTCTCTGTTTTTCTTTTTTTGTCTTTTTGAGACAGGGTCTTGCTATGCAGATCAGGCTGGCCTTGAGCTCACTTTGTAGCCCAAGCTGGTCTTGAACTTGCATTGGTCCTCCTGCCTCAGCCTTCCAAGCGCTGGGATTACAGGTGTGCACCACCACGCCCAGCTTCCCTTTGCTTTCTTTGTAAGTTACAAATTTTCTGGTGCTGGGGATCAAGTTCAGGGGTCAGGTTGTGTGTGGTCGGTAAGGGCTTTGCCCCACCCCACCTCCCCAGCTACTCAATCATCTACGTTTTACGAACTGACTGACTCAGGAACTAACTGTCCTGACTCAGGATCTGGCCTGGGTCACCACGCGGGAGTGAGCTCAGCTCCGCATGTTTCCCTGTTGTCATTCAGAGTGTGCACAGTAAGTATCTGCTGAACAAATTCATCCTCCAACGCTTAAGATCTGAGAGCCCGTGTAATCCCGCCCTCAAGGCGTCATCTACATCTCTACCTGTCATCTTCCTCCATGGACGGCTCACGTCTGCCTGCTTCTGCTCTGCGGGACTTCCTGCGACCAAGTGCTTCCCCTACAGCCTACGACCACACTGCTCCTAAGGGATATTTTTTTTTTTTCCTCTGAGATAGTCTTGTTTTTAGTTCAGGGTGGCTTTGACCTCTTGGTGACCCTCTAGAGGGCTGGGATTGCAAGTTATGCACCATCCTGCCAGCTCTTCTCCGAGTGGTCCCCAGCTATGCCACGCTACCTGCCTGAATGTCCCCTTCACAGTCCCGTGTGTAAAACCAAGCTCAGCCAGGTGTGGTGGCGCAGGACAGTAATCCTAGCACTCAGGAGGCTGAGGCAGGAGGATGGTTGGGAATTTGAGACCAGCCTGGGCTACAAAGAGAGCTCAAGGACAGCCTGAACTGCATAGCAAGACCCTGTGTGAAAACAAACAAAAAACCAAGCTTTGCAAGCAGGGGCAAGGGCCAGGGGTTCTATCCCTAGGCCTGCTGAGATGGCAATTGAGATGGCGTGGTGGCGCACGCTTGTAATCCCACTCCTGGGAGGCTGTACACAGGTGGATCACTAGGAACCTGATCTAGTAGTGAGACCCTGAACACCCTGTGGACCCTTCCCTAAAATACAAAAACAAAGCAAACAGAAAACCCTACCAAGCTCATTTGCTGCTCCTCCAGTCCAGTTTGAAGTGCCATTTTCTACCTGGCACCCTAAAGTTCACGGACTTAAGGCCGGCACTTGAGAAGACTCATTCTGTCACGTGCTATTTCCTCACTCACAGTCTGCTGCCCTCGCGTCAGCTGGGTTCCATGCCACCTGGCCTTATTTGCATTTGCCAGTTCAGCCTCTCTTGGAGCACAGGCTAAGTATCACTTTCTTTTTCCCTGAAACCGTTCTCTGCCACCAGCTCTCCTGCACCTGCTTTCTAAGCTCTCTGTGGGTGTGGCTCAGAATAGAAACCAAGGACGGCCTAAGGTAGCTAGGATTCGAGGCCTGCCAGCTTGCGCTAACTGTGCCTGTGAGATCCAGCTAGCCATGGTGTCCTTGCTTCAGGTTGTTTTCTTCAGTACTGGGATCTGAACCCCCAGGGCCTCCAGCCCCTAGCCCTTCTTATTTTGAGACAGGGTCCTACTAAGATGCCCAGCTGGCCTTGAACTAGAGCTCCTTCTGCCTTAGCCCGCTCCTACTTGGGATGACAAGTGTGCACCCCGGCACCTGGCTTCATTGTTAATTGCCTACCCCTGGAGTTGGCTACAAAGTCCTGCCGGCTGCGCTTGGCTGTGGGGGTGGAGGAGGGGATACCCAGGTGGTGTCCTATGGTAGCCACCCCTTACAGGGTGGCTTGTGGCCTAACAGAGGCCAGGCAGCTTCAGCCGATGCTGGGGACGGACTAACTCAGTGGGGAAAGAGCGAGGCCCGTTTGATTCTGGAGTCACAGGACTGGCCTGATGGCCACTCGCTCACTGGGACAGTGGAAACCGTGCTGTGTGTACCACTGGGTTTGTGAGTGGAATGCTTTACCCGGAATTGGTTCATAATCAGATGTTCTATAAATGTCACGCCCCTGAGTCCAGGCCATATGGTTCTGTTTGTTCATCCCGGGTTACATAATGTCCCACTTCCCCTTGGTCCAGAGTGCACGGCCTCCACCTAAGTCATGGCCACAAGGCAAGCTTCGCCCCTGACAGATGGACTTCTACCACACTGAAGTGGGCCTCTGCATCATTTTAGTGCGGGCTGATTTGCTCATAAGGAAGAGAAATTTACTGCAGCTGAGCCCCTCCCCTGCTACAGGAAGTGAACGTGCTGAAGCAGGGCTGAGCTGGCAGAGGCAAGGCCAGCCTGGCTTAGTAATTAGTAAGTGACAAGCTCCGGGCCTAGTATGAATTGTTGGATTATCATGGTGGCCATCTAGTATGGCTGAAGCCCTTTAAACAACAGCTCATCTTCCAGAGACCACCTCCCCTCCCCTTCTCCAACCCAGCCCAGGGAGCAATTTCCTTTCACCTTTCCCGCTGCCTCAGGGAACACCCCAATCAGCTCCTCAGATATTTCTAAACACCCCCCTCAAACTCCACCCCTAACAAAAGTCCATAAAAGTCTCACTTTCTTTGTTATCAGGCCAGAGGAGCTACCTGCCCCATCTGCCCTGAATCCTCTCTCCTGTGTTTTTGGAGTTAGTAAGGCTTCTTTTACCTTCTGTCTTTTTACTGTGCTGCCTAAAACCTTATCAGTAAGACCCTGCCTCAAGAGTGTGCTGCCCCTAGAGTGTGCTGAGACAGCGACTGAGACTGGGCGTGGTGGTGCGCGCCTGTAATCCCAGCACTTGGGAGGCTGAAAACAGGAGGATCACTGCAAGTCCAATCTGTGTAGTGAGACCCTGTAGAGCCTGTACTAAACACATTTAAAAAAAAAAAAAAAGGATAAAAATGGCTGGGGATAACCCGGTGGCACAGTACCCCTGGGGTCGCTCTCCAGCACTACCAAAATAAGTTATACTGAAATAAAGGCAGCTGGCATATCAGCCAAAGGCCCAAAGCGTGTGCGTATTTAAGGAGTACATGAGCTTTCCGTGGACTGCAGCAGCACTCACAGCTGTAGAACTCATGTTTAAAATTACTGATTGAGGGCCTGGGATATAGCTCAGCAGCACAGCCCCTGCCTGTGCTGGGATCAATTCCTGATACCCTCCAAAAAATAAAATAAAATAAAGTGAAATAAAACAAAATACAACAAAATAAAGTAACTGATCAAAGCATCACTGGTCTTGCGCAGGTGTGGTGGAACGCACCTGTAATCCCAGCGCTTGGGAGGCTGCGGCAGGAGGACTGATGTTTCAGGGCTAGCCTGAACTATACAGAGATCCTGACTCAAAAAAAAAACCCCACACTGAGAACAAAACCAACGTTACTGTCCTTGACACTGTTTCACTGCATGCAATTGATCAGTGGATTTTTTTTAATTTCAAAATTAAAGACTTGTCCAGCTAAAGCTGAAACAAACAAACAAAAACAAAAAAACCGAGTTGGACCATAGAATTTTCCTCTGACCTATAATAAAGTAAAAAAGCCAAATGTCACAAACTGTTGTGTGCAACCTGAGTTGTAGCTGACAGAGCATAAAACTGATGCGCGTTAGATGAAGAAAAGTGAAGCAGCCCAATGGAGGGAACCAGCCTCCTGCCGGCATGCCTCTGTGTGTGTGTGTGTGTGTGTGTGTGTGTGTGTGTGTGTGTGTAAGTGCACTCCCCTCCCCAGCAACCTACGCAGAGCCCTGGGGTAGTCCACAGGAGTCAGCAGCTGCCCATCGAAGTTTACGAACTACAATTTGCACAAAAAGCCTGCATTTCCGTTTTTACACAAAAATCTGCTCCCAGGCACAAGGCCAGCCCCCGAGGTAGTGCAGCCTGGTTTCCAGCCCCAGCGCACCCCCGGGCAGGTGCAGAAGTGAGGCCAGCTGCGGTGGAGCAGGTGAGCTGTCCCTGGGCTCCCAGCTCCTCCCTCACGGCCCACTGCACAGCTGCCTTCGATGCCAGGGGCCAGGTGCAAGGATGGAGGGGGAGGTGTTTTTCCTGAGTGTGCACACACTGTGTCCCAGGCTACAGAAGCCACACAAACTCAATCTCATTTCCCCCAAAGCATCTAACTCAGAACTGGCCACCTGGTACACCTGCATGACTGCAGGCCAAGGAGCATGCGGCAGAAACAACCTGAGATCCATGAGCTACACCGGTGTCAGAAAGCACGAGGCCACATGTTCTAAGCACTGTGCTTTTCATTTTATTACAAACAAGCAAGCATATCCAACACACCAAGTGCTTCGCTCCGCATTTCTCTGTCCAGTGACAGTGATACAGGCCCAACGGGAGGCAGGCGCAGGGGGGGGAGGGGGGGGCAGCGGCTGGGAGGGAGGGAGCTGAGGCACCCTCCTCTGCAGCGCGCACAGGGCTGCTGCCTCTTCCACCACAGCCTGCTCACCGCAGGGCGTCCTCCTGCTGGGCGACGCCCGAGGGGTCAGGAAGGCCACTGAAGTGTCCATCCCTTTCCAACATCCACCAGTCACTACATGGCACATGACGAAGTCCCCGAGGGCACCTCGCTGTGGCTGCAGTGATGCCAGATGACCACGGTTGGGCTGGGCTGAGGGGCCGTTCCCAGAGGGCTCCGTCCACGCTGCGGCACTCAAGGCTGTGAGCTGCAGGCTCGGAGAAGCCTCGCAGCATTCTCCCCACGCAATCTCGGAATGTGACTTTTGAGACCCACAAGCCTCATTTGCTGGCTATACTGTCAGGGCTACCGGACTACATATGTGTATTTACATAGAAATCAGTGAAGTACGCAGGTCACTTCCACACCCAAATCACAAACAGGAAGAGAAGCTGGGTTTCGTGCTGCTCCGTGCAGCAGAATGCCCTTAGACACTGGAACGGGCAGCCGGCCACACTCCGAGCAGCGGCTGGGGCCTCCCGGGAGCCCTTCTGGTGATAAGCATGAGGTGTCTGAAAGTGTAAAATCAACAGAAAATGCAACAGGAGACCAGAGACCTTAAAGTAGCGGCTCCCAAACCCTTAAAATCACCGGGGCATGGTGGCACACACCTGCGATCCCAGCACTCGGGAGGCTGAGGCAGGAGGACCACTGAGCATCCTAGGCCAGCCTGGACTACATAGTGGAAACTGTCTCAGAAACAAAAACAAAAACAAACAAACAAAAAAAACCTAAAAAGAGTAGAAACATTTTTAAATAGAAGAAGTCTTCCTTATTTTGTATGTTTGGTCTTTTTGAGACAAGGCCTCAGCAAGGATCCTCCTGCCTCAGTCTCCCACGCACTGGAAATACAGGCCAGAGGAAAAGGCTTTAGCTGTTAAAACCTTGGGCTGCACCTGGCCCACACAGAGCTGCAGGGCCTCCAAGTGAGGAGGCGCTGCCTGGGCTCACACCCCTTTGTGTGATCCCTTGGGGTCCCCTCTGCCAGCCCAACTCTAGTTCCCTGCACAAAGCGCAGCTACCTGCTTTTACATTACAGCAAATAAATCTATGTGGGCTGAAGACATCTCCAGTCTCTACAGAAGGTCAGTTTGGGGGAAGAGAGCAGCAGAAGGAAGACCAATCTGACATCCAATTAATTTAATTCTTCTACACAGTATTTTGGAGAAAGCTGTAGGTGAACACAGAGGCCCACACAGGCAACTTCCAAGCTTCTGTTTCAGGCCTGGGCGCCTGTTACACTGAACCATTTAGCCCCCACGCCCAGCAGCGGGGGCACAGGCAGCGACAGCGGCTCAGTAGGTCGGCTGGGCCACCTGCTGGCCTAGTTCTTAGAGACAGGGTCTCCTCCCGACACCAGGCTGCGCCTCCGGCCTCTGCGCCCACTGCTCACACACTATAGCCCTGCACAGAGCTTGGGAGGACGCCGAGTGA
Organism: Capromys pilorides; assembly: GCA_004027915.1. Classification (NCBI taxonomy): domain Eukaryota; kingdom Metazoa; phylum Chordata; class Mammalia; order Rodentia; family Capromyidae; genus Capromys; species Capromys pilorides. The sequence goes on along the minus strand of PVKN010001804.1, from coordinate 16,124 downwards.
AACAGGAGACCACTCCACAGAAGGGGCTGAGGGAGGCGGAGGCACAGGTTTTAAAAGCAAAACTACATTTCTTTTGTGTTGTTGCTGAGTTTACTGTAATTCCCTTGCATCGGGACAAAAATCACAAAATCTTTAAAAGAAATTTCTATTTAAAAAATAAGCCTAATAGTCCACTGTCCTAAATTGGGTAAACATTTAAAACAAAGCCAATATTTCTACATGCAAAGTGCTGGCTCTTGCTTCAATGTTACCATTTTAAAGGAAAGCTGCTCCAAATTATCACCTATCCTCTGACCTTTTTGGGTCAAAATTATGTATTCTGGTCCACTTTAATTTGTAAATTATTGTACCCATTAGTTTTCTAGTGCAAATAAAATTCTATTATATACATTAGCTACAAATTTAGTTTATACCACAAATGCAAATTATTTTTCTTTTGACATGCTGGTAGTATTCATTTTCCCAGTGCAAAAAGAACTGCAATTTTATGACTTTTTTTTTTTTTTACAACTCTAAGTAGGCAAATGTATTTCAAAAAGCAAATACTACATGTTCTTGACAAACCTAAAAAAATAAAGACAAATAATTTTGACTATAAAATTTTTATAAATAGCCACATTAAAGGTTCACAGCTAGTCAGTAGTTGCAGAAAGCCTAAAACACTTAAATTATGTCATCTTAATAGGTGACTCGTATTGCAGAACACAAGGCCGTGTGACTTCTAACAATGAAAATTATTACCTAAAATTTTTTATTACCTAAAATTATCATCTAACGAGTTGCCAGGTTTTCATTATTTAAGCCACTATGTTTACAGGAGTTAGGAATATACTAGGGCAGTTAAAGATGAGAGAAATGTGGAAACAGATAAGGAAATAAGATTTGCTTCTTATATTTTTTTTCCTGAGAATGGGTAAGTTACTTAATATCAAGACAATTTTAAATGGAAAAATCTTACAATAAATTATTTTATACTGTATAGGATCCCTGGTAATACAGACAAGTACCCTAATATATAACTTGCGAACATGAAGTCTTACAAATTGTATTCATTTAAACAAGGCACAGGCCTGTATATTTATCAGAATGCTGGGTAAATGCTTTGTATAAAAAGGCAGATGAATTTTGCCAAAAGAAGATAACATCCCATTTCATGACACTGAATTTGAAGAAAATTGCCTAAGGAAAAATTAGGTCTGAATGAGTAAGGCAGCAGAAAAACTTCATGAGACGTCAGTAGGAAAACACCTTACCAGATTATAATTAAAAAATCATTTTGTTTAAATAAATGAAGGCATTGTCCTTAGGACACCAAGCTGTTCTAAGTCCACTGTAAAGTGTGGTTGGAGAAGTTTTAGCAACTAAAAAAAAATCTATGTGGTTTTCTCGTTGTTTTAATTTTCATTTCCCCAATAAATCGCTTACTTTGTTTTTACTACACTTAACGCCGCAAGTTTTAGGTATAACACAGCCCACAGTAAAGTGAACCTAGCACTGTATTTATGAAATGTGATATCTGTAACTACTTTTATTAGGAATTAAAGGTCAACTTTCATTCTACTTAAAACATGATTGTCCAGTAAAAGAAAGCTGACAAACCCTCCCACACTTCTGCGTGCAGGTTTCCTACTGTGAGATGCGTATGGGTAAGTGGAGAACACACGGGGGAGCCAAGCCTGGCAAATCCCAGAGTTGAGCATCACCTGTGGAAATCCAAGGGGTTAATCTAGCAACAGAGAAGTGGCCCATACGATGCGCTGGGCGCGGCATACACTTGCTACCTACATCCTTTCAAAACATGGCATGGGCCTGAGGTGACTGAGTTACAGCAATTCACGGGTGACAGCTTCACCACGGACCCTTACAAGAGACTAATGGTGTTCTGAGGGATACATCCTCGTCTTCCAGGGATTACAGTAATAATCATGAAAGGTAAAGGTCACCACACTCACAAGTGGGCCATCTGTCAGCAAAGCTCCGGGCTGGGCCCCTGGAGGAGCCCACAGGGACGCCTGCTGACAACAGCTGCACAGCGCCCTCTCGTGGGCAGCCGCGGAACCACCCCTCAAGAAGGGTGCAACTGAGGCACAAACAGCAGGGAAAGGAAGCTTTTCAGCTGGTGCTCAGTAGTTTCATGCCCCGCCCTCAGCAGCAGGGAGTGAGTGCATCCTGACAGGACACCCGTTAGGAGAACTGCGCTAGGCTGAATGATCCGACTGGGAGTAGCAGTTGCACAATTTCTCTGACCAGTTTATCTTACTAAATAACGCTACAAAATACCAGTGTAAACACTAAACACAAGTCTGATACCACAATAAATAATAAATAAGTTAAAAATATATCTTTCTTACTTTAAAATAAATATGATATAAACATTTTATCAGAGCTTCTGTCCACTCACCCTTCCTAAGGGGATATTTTGTCAAGTACTTTAGATATAAAAGAACCTTGAAAACATGACTCATGACTCTGCTTGTTGAATTTCCTCTCTCTCTCTCTCTCTATAGAGACACAGTCTTTTAACCAAAAGAGAAGTTGGTGAACTGTCCAGTTTGGAACCCGTAACTTCCAATCCAAAGTGCCCTAAATGTTATTTCAGAACAGTTCACCTATCTGCTTCTCTTTTGATAAAAAGCAGGGACCCAGGACTGGGGTGCAGCTCAGCACTCGCCTAGAACCTGAAAGCATCTGGCTTTCATTGCCGGTGCTCTAGGAAGAAAACGGGAGGTCTGAGCAGTTCATGCGTGCCCTTCTCTTGCGTCCCCACTGAAGGCTTTTCTGGAAGTCAGGTTGCAGGCCTGTGTCTGGGCACAGGCACTCTCCAGAGGCATGCTCCACCGGCGTCCTGCGCTAACATGTGGGCTAGCAGGAACCATTTCCTTTCACAAAGGGCAAACTGGCTTTGAGCGTGGTCTGGAGCTACCACACCAAGGATCAGGATCAAGGCAGCGATCTTCCCGCCCACACGCTGTCGCCCAGTGTGTGCTGCTCAAGCAAAGGCATGAGTGTGTGCTTCGGGAGGCCCACTCTCACAACATAGTTAAGAAATTTGTTTTTTGGGTTTTTTTGGTACCAGGAATTGAACTCATGACCTCGAGCTTGCCAGGCAGGTGCTGTGCTGCTGAGCTATAACCCCAACTGTAAAAAAACGTTACCTTCATGCTTTCTGTGGCTTTTCTCAAGTTAGTAATAGATAACTGAAGTATCTTGCTGAAAAAAACAGGTGTTTGTAAGAACCGGAAGTCTGGCTATTTGAGGAATGCGACGTACATAAATGTGTACTCGGCACATGATGAGTGAAGTGAGAATGGACAGCTGGCACAGGATCCCTCCTCCCGGTGACCACACATCTCGGGTCTGTGGACGACGCATTACATTTGCGTGTCTTCATCAGTGTATTCGGCTTCCTTTTCATCCTCTTGATCAGAAGCACTAGAGATGTCATCGTCTGTCTGTTCTCCAGAGAAATAAAGCATCAAAGCACGTGTCTTGTGCGTTATGGTGACAGTGCAGGGCCCCTGCGCCCACGGCTCGCCGTCCACCTGCATTGGCATCATGGAGCACTTCAAGATCAGCTGGTGGCGGGAAACAAATAATTAGGACAAAGAAGTTCCGAAAGGTCTTTGCTAGCACCCCTGCGAGCACTCAATCCTGCTGCATCTACTTCTTGTTTTCTTTTGAGATGAGGCCTCACTATGCAGTTCAGGCTGGCCTTGAGCTCACACAATCCTCCCGTCTCCCGAGTGCTGCTGGGATTGCAGGCCTGCTCCACCATGCTTGGCACTTGTTTTTTTTTTAAGAGACAGGATCTCTCAAGGCCAGCCTTCGGTTCACTATGTAGTCCAGGCTGGCCTGGAATGTTTCTCCTGCCTCAGCCTCTTGAGTGCTGGGATTGCAGGCCTGCTCCACCATGCCCAGCACTTCGGTTTCTTTTTAGAGACGGGATCTCTCAAGGCCGGCCTTGAGCTCACTACGTAGTCCAGGCTGGCCTGGAACTCCTGACAATCCTCTTGCCCCCACCGCCCACGTGCTGCGATGACAGGTGAGTGCTAATGCGCCATCGTGCCCTTTGGATTTAGATAACTAATCTGAACAGATCTCCACTCAAGGGCGTTCAGGGATCCTTTTCCAGTGCACAGTTTCTTCAACCAGACTGAGGGCCTTGCCTCCTGTTACCTCCCCACCTACCCCAGCCCTGGTGCAGGGCAGCTGACAGCACGGGCCACGAGCGCTGCTCAGGGGATGCGCCTGGCTCACCTACCCGCACTGTGTGGGCTTGTCCTATGCGGAAGGGGTTTGCCAGCTTCACTTGAATCTGAGCGCAGTGGAAAGACCCGTACACGCCAACGACTTCCAGCAGGCCATCGTCGTGCCTAACGGGACCATGGGACACGGGTCACGCGATGCAAGGGCAGCTCATTGGCAACATGGCAATTCCTCTGGTAATTTTTTTTTTCTTTTGTTTTTTTGAGTCAGGGTCTCACTGTGTAACCCAGGCTGGTCTTGAATTCATAACAACCCCCCTGCGTCAGCCTCCCGGGTAATGGGATTACAGACTAATTTTTTTTTCAGGCCCTGGGGACTGAACCCAGGGCCTCTGCACAGTGCTACACACCCACCCTTCCTACGCTTTTAGGATGAGGTCTCTTAAGTCACTAAGTTGCCCAGGCGAGGCTTGAACTAGCCATCCTGCCTCAGGCTCCCAGACTGGGATTACAGGTGTGCGCTCTGCTGAAGGCAGCTGCTTTTTAACACCTGTGGGCCATCCGCTTATTAAGTGTGCATATTTTTTTGGGGGGGACTAGGGTTCGAACTCACACCCTTACACTTGCCAGGCAGGTACTTGTGCCACTGAGCTATCTTCCCAGCCCCTAAAGTGTGCATATTAATGCACAGAAGAGAAAATCTGATTGAGAAATGAGAAACTTGTGAGAAATAACAGGGTGCCTTAAAGAAAACAGTGACATCAAACAGCGCACGGCGCTCACCTGGCGAGAGGGTAGGTCTCGTCTCCCATCCCCTCCCAGAGCCTGCAGCCGCCGCCCCAGTAGCCAATGTTGAGCACGATGATGCCTTCCAAGTTCGGCAGTTCCACTTGCTCGCCATCCAGCTCTAGCTTTAAAGAAATGCAGACAGTCAGTTACGACAGGGCTCACTATTTGCACACATGTTCCACTCCCAACTGACCCCGCATTGGCCTCATGCTGGTGGTCTTCTCACAGCTGGCGGCCACCTCCTCTCACAATGGGCAAGGTCCCTTGCTCCACAGCCTTTCCTGGGGATCAACCCAAGGGCTGTGCACAGTCAGGCAAGCACTCTGCCACTGAGCTGTGGCAAAACACTATTCTGAGGCAGGACCTAGTTAGGTTTTGCAGACTGGCTTTAAATTTACAGTTCTCCTGCCTCAGCCTCAGCCTCTCCAGTAGCTGAAATTATAGGCATGTGCTACCAGAGACCCTACAGCTTTGTTTTGTTTTGTTGGGCTGGCCTCAAACTCAAAGTTATCCTCCTGCCTCAGCCTCCTGTGGGTTGGGATTATAAGCATATACCATCACACCTGGCTACTTCTGGAACTTTAATTGCCATCACTGTGCTGTCTGTCTGTCTGTCTGTCTGTCTGTCTGTCTGTCTGTCTATCTATCTATCTATCTATCTATCTATCTATCTATCTATCCATCCATCCATCCATCCATCCATCCATCCATCCATCCATCCATCCATCAATCCATCTCATCTATACATCTGGGGTTGAACCCAGGGGCTCTTCACCATTAAGCCACATTCTCAGCCTACTTTCAATTTTTTGAGACGGCGTTTCCCTAAATTGCCCAGGCTGGCCATGAACTTGCAATCCCTCTGCGTTAGCCTGGTACCTGGGACTACAGGCACGTACCGCCACAGCCATCTTGACAGTTCTGTTTCAGTGAACTGCGCCACATCCACACATCCAGCGCCTACAGAGCACTTGCTGATGGCGCCACCTAGGGTTCCTATGCACAGGAGGCAAATGAACTCTTCTCCACAACCTGCTCCCCAGCACAGAGCACAGCCCCCAACCTCACCAAGCTGGAAAACTGCGAGTCGTCTTCCTCATCCAACCAATTTAAAACTGATGCTATCCACATCATTCCTGACGGTGCCTTAGTGGAGGACCCTTGTGATGCTCCTGGCTGGCCTGTCTCTTTTGGGCTCCTCACAGAGCAGATGGGCTGACTCAGGACATGCCCTCAGGGCTTGCTTCTGCTCACCAGGATATGCGGGTTCCTAAACTGCCGCTTGGCCTCTGTCCAGCTGGCCAGGGCCGGCCCTGGCCCTGTTCTCCTTGCAGGCCACGCTTCCCCACCCCGGGCCCCTCTGCATATGTGCTTCTTAGCCTAGACAATCCTGTCTTCCTTCTTCACTTAGCTGACGCTTCATTTTCACTTCTAGAAAGACTTCCCATTACTGTCACTTTCCTACACGGTCTCTGCAGCCCCTGGGTTTATGCTGCTCTGATTTATTCCTATACACTCATACTCATCATATTTCTCCGTGCTGTACTGCAATATGCTTGAAGTATCTATTTTCCCCCCTAAACTAAGCTTATAGTGAGAGATTTATCTCTTTCTGCAGGATGGTGCCTGACTTTTTTTTTTTTTTTTTTTCCTAGGGAAGGGTCTACAGAGTGTTCAGAGTCTTATTACTAGACTGGACGCATAGTGGTCTGCCTGTTTATAGGCTCCCACGAGCTGAGATTATAAACTAGGCGTGGTGGCACAGCCTGGCCTACAAAAGTGAGCTCAATGCCAGCCTGAACTGCATAGCGAGACCCTGTCTCAAAGAGAGAGAGAGAGAAAAAAAGAAAAAAAAGCTGGGATTACAGGCTGGCGCTACCACACGCAGTCTCAGTTGCCATCTGAGTGTGCTCCAGGGGCGGGGCCAGCACAGGCAGGCCCGGGATCAAATCCCTGACCCTGCGCCTGCTTGCAGGCTGTGTTTCAGACAGCGACTTTTTATGTAGTCCAGGTTGGCCTTGCACTAAGTGATCCTCCTGCCTCAGCATCCTGAATGTTAGGATTATAATCTTGTGCCACCACACAGAGTACCTGGCCTTTTATAGTGACTTCACAAACAATAAAATAAAAATTAAAAAAAATAATAAAATAAAATAAAGTGCTATCTTACAGGCTTCACTCTACCAGTACTATCAATGCCCAGGCCAGGGAAGAAGGACAAAGGGTGGTCGCCCAGACCTTGCTCATGGAGTCCTGCTGCCCCTTGCCTCACATACGGCCGCTGTGGGCATGCAGCACAGTGTCTGCTGCAGCAGCTCTCCTCGGCTTCGGGCCTCAGGCTCCTCGCTTCCTGCCCCCAGGACTCACTTGCCACGTCAGGCACCAGCTCTCCCCTTCTTACTAGTTCTGAGTTTCTCTTTCAATGTCTGTTGCTACTGATCCTTACAGATTCTTCTTGCAAGCAAGAAAGTGGTGGTAAGAGATGACTGATATTCTGCTTTTACTATTTATACATTTTCATTTTAGTATGTGTGGCAGCTGACACACTGTGTCAACCTGAGGGGTTCAGTGCTTAGCTGGATGGCTCAGCGACTCCAGGTGCTAGTGCGGGAGGGGAGGGAGGGCCCGCCCTAGAGCGACTCAGCACTTAGAAGGTTATGAAGGGGCTGAGGAAGGCTTCTGCGTGCCCCACCTCCTTGGAGGAGCTCCAGTCTGCGCAGCTGGCATGCAAGGAAGAGAGGGAGGCTTAATAGACACCGCTGCTCCTCCTCTCCATTGTTTTCTGCCGCCATGAACTGCTGCCATCTGCCTTGGAGCCAATCAAGTATGGACAGACACCTCCACACACTGAGCTAAATAAACCTTTCCTTCCTTAATTCAGGTTTCAGGTACTTTGTCCCAGCAACAAGTGAAAAGTACCGAGACAGTATGTCAGAGAGATACCTCACACAACTGATTTCATCAAACTTTGCTTCTAAACTCCTGAGAGGGCATGATGAAGTTGGCCCATATTCTGTAACTTTAAATTTTGTCACTCAGCACATCAGTTAAATGCTCTGGAGTTAAATGAACCTGGGCTCTAGTCCCGACCACCCAGGCCCAGGGAACCAAGTGTGTGAACGAGGGCACACTGCTAACTTCACGGGTTCTCTCTTCTGTGTAATGGAAGTGCAACAGTAATTGTCTTGCAGGGCTGTGGTAAGAATTCAGGGATAATGTGTACAGAACAATTGTGAAAGGGCCTGGCACACAAATGCACGCTCCATTTATGTTAGCAACACATGTGAATAGAAACCACAGTACTGTTATTAAAAATCGGGTTTTTTTTTGTTTATTTTTGATTTTTTATGCATTTAGAACAGGGTCTACAGGGTCTCAGTAAGCAGATCAGACTCTCAGTGATTTTCCCATTTTCAGCCTCCCAAAAGGCTGGAATTACAGGCGCACGACACCAAGCCCATTCTCAAAGGCTGCTTTGTCACACCCTGTGGGCGGGGCCGGCACAACACTTGCGGGAGATGGAAGCCTGGCCTCTGTGCTTGGCCAAAGCAGGCGTTTTAGTACACTGAGCTATCAGACTGGCCCTAAAAATTCTTTTTCTTTTGTGGAACCGGGGGTTGAACTCATGCTCTTGTGCTTGCCAGGCAAGCACTTATTCTACTGAACTATCTCCCCGCTATGTCCCTAGCCTCTAAAAATCTTAATTTAGAAATTATCTTAGAAAAAATGTTAGTAGCTTACCTCAACTTTTTTATTCAAATCTTTACATTCTTGTACTAAACAATCTTTGGTTCCATAGAACAAATAAACAGCCTATGAAAAAAGAAAATAAGATATTAAGACAATCCCTTAGACTTTACAAACATAAAGAAAAACGTAAATAAATCAAGCAAATACTTAGCAATCATGCTTGCAACAAAAAGTACTGACATGCTTATTACTAACCTTAAACAGCAATATCTATTTGTTTTGTTTTGTTTTTGGCGGGACTGGGGTTCTAACTCACGACCTTGCACTTGCCAGACAGGCACCTGTGCCACGGAGCTATCTCCCCAGCCCTAAACAGCAATATCTATTGCCTTCCTAACTCTAGTCATAAAATTGAATTATATAAAATAACCAGTAACACAACTGCTTTATATTTCATTTTCACAGTCACCAAAAGTCAGTAAGAAAATCCAAAAAACAAGACTTCCGTCGCAGTCTCGGAGAGGCCAGAGCAGTGCCAGCTGGCTGAGCGTGGCAGAAGTGGGCAGTGTCTTTCTCGCCTGTCCGCCTCACGCAGTTTGCCAAGCTGATGCTTTTCCATTAATGATTTAGCCAGGATCTTACTTTGTCTAAACTTTCTTTGCAAGTTTAGTTGTCATTTGTGACAACTTTATTTCATTCAGCCTCTAAGCACAATTTATTATAAAACATTCTGGGTCAAAAAAACTGCTAGTAAAATATGCTTAGAAACACAACAGTCCTACATAAGACATAGCAGGTCAATGTTTCCATAAGTTAGCTTGGTCCAAGTTTAAGAGCACTAAATATAATGGAACTATTGATTTTTACTGTACCTTCGGTGATAAGCAGGAAATGTTATTTTATCCAACACACCTTGTTAAGAATTCTGCTAGAAAACAGGGATGGTGCCTTCTCGCGATGAACATGAAAATTGAGAGCCATGAGCGCATCGGGTCCAACAGAGAAATAGTTGTTCATTGTGAATTCCTAGGGGACAGGGCAAGGGTAAGCGCCAGAGGGCTGGTGCCCTACTAAACGTGCAAACCCTAGTCTTGAGTTCCCAAAACTGAATGCTTTCTGTGTTTCTTTTCCACACATAGCACGTGCTTCACAAGCTGCCCCCGCCCTCTACCTCAGGGCTCCTGCTGTGGCTCCCTCATACCTTCTCTGTCACACTGGGGTGTGTGCGTGTGTGAGCGCTCCAGCTTTTATCCCAGGCTGCTGCTGGCCTCTTAGCTCATCTCGCTCCCCTACTCCTCAGCCTCTGTTCCTGAGCGGGGAGCCCAGCTGCCAGCTCCTCCACAGCTGTTTGGCTGATGACGGTCCTAACCTAACTCCTTTTCTTTCTACCAAGCCTGAAGCTATCTTTGTCGTGGTTAATGTCATTTCCACACGCTCCATCATAAAAATTAAAAACACGTAGTAACACATGTTTTCTCTCTTCCCCTTATACCAATCAATTGCCCAGTCTCATTTATTTATTTAATCAATTTATTTATTTAATGCATTTTGGACAGGGGATACAGGGTGTTCAGGGTCCCAGCACGTAGATCAGACTTGTAATGATTCTCCTGTTTCCAGCTTCCCAAGCGCTGGGATTACAGGCTTGAGCCACCATATCCAGTCTCAATTACCCTCTCAGCGTGTTTAAGCCAGAGATCCAACCCTAGCCGCTACACTCTGCCAAAGCAGGCGCTTTACTCCACTGAGCTATCAGGCCCGCCCTCAATTGCCCAGTCTTGATCAGTTTTAACTTTCCAAGGTCTTGGAACTGTCCATATTCTAAGACTCCCCTTGTTTCTGCCCTTGTGAAGGCTCTTAAGACACTTTCACATTATCTCTAAGAGAATAGGAACATATGCATGCATGCATGCGTGTGTGTGCACGTGCGCGTGCACGTGCACGCGCGCGCGCACACACACACACACACACACATACACACACACACAGGCTGGCTCTGAACACAGTATGCAATCCAGGCTGGTCTCAGATTTGTGATGATCTTCCCATTTCTGCCTTGGGAATGCTTAGACTACAGGCACATGGTAACATGTCTAACCAGGAGATAGTAACCCCGGACTTCCACAAGTGCTAGACAAGTGCTCTAGCACTGAGCCATATCCCCAGCTCCAGAATATCCTTTTATTTTACTATTTATTGTCTTGAGATAGGGTCTCACTCTGTAATTCAGGCTGGCCTTAAATTTGTGGCAATCCTCCTGCCTCAGCCTCCTGAGCGCTGGGAGTACAGGATGCACTACCATGTCTGACCAGAACATCCTTTTAAAATACGGATGTGGGTTGGGGGTGTTTGGTCAGTGGCAGAGAGCCGGCACCGGTAATCCACAACTCATCTCTGATCTCTGTACTATTTGCTAACTGTGTCTCACGCTCTGGCAAAGTCCTCGTTGATTTCTCCGCTGATCTAAGCTGTCTTTACATGTGAGGACCAACGTGCCGGCACCTCCTCTGCAGTCTTCCCAGCTGGATCTGACAGGCAGAGCCGCGTGCTCCTGCACCCTGCCCTCGCACGATGCCGTGCTAGTGGCTAGTGGGAACGTGGGTCTCTCCTGCTCCATCATCAGCTCCCCTTGGCCAAGCACCAGGTCCCTGTATCCCAACAGACTGCGGCATCTGTGCCACTGAGGTGTTCCACTGTGCCTGCTAAAACTATTCAGGAAAGTGGACATGGTGGCGCACGGCTGTAATCCCAGCGCTCACGAGGCTGAGGCAGGAGGACCGTTGTGAGCTGGAGACCAGCCTGCGCAAGGCCGGCTTGCACTGCAGAATGAGACCCTGTCTCAAAAATCCAAAATTCTCCCCCAAATTATAAAACATAAGAAATAAACAAACTACTCAGAACCAAAGCACAGAAAACATACCTTGGGCTTTCTTAGGCTATAATATCCTTTATTGGTGACCTGAACTTTCCACCTATGAAACAATGGTTTTAAAAAAAAGAATTAGTACTTTTTATATCTAAGTAAGCTTGCAAATTTTGAGGAAGCAGGCAGCATAATTTAAAACTTTCCACCTTAAACGGTAACAAGACATTAACACCTATGCATAAAGTCTTTCACATTTGAATTGTTTAACTTTAGAACCACAAAAAATTTACACACACACACACACACACACACACACACAGGGCAGGGGAGGGAGAAATAGAATGTCAATAAAATAAATAAATAAATATATTTATGTATTTATTTATTTTTGCACAACTGGGGATTGAACTCAGGACTCTGCACTTGTCAAGCAAGCGCTTATTCCACTGAGCTATCCCCCCCGGCCCCAATAAAATTTATTTTTGATCTTGTGAAACAGAGTTTCACTGTGCAGTTTGGCTGGCTTTGAAGGTATGTCGCCCTGGCTGGCACTGAACTTGCAGCAATACTCCTGCCTCAACCTCTCAAGTGCGGGCATTATGGCCAACTAATATTCTGAAAATACAAGAAACAGACTTGGCCAAGTGCTCCTTACCGGTCTAGTTTGATCCCATCTGCTTCCATTACATTTCTTAAGACCTGTGCAACTGGGATCTCTCCAGCATAGCCTGCACCCCAGCCCAGTGTATTGGACAGATCGTTGCCTGTCCCCAGAGGCAAGACTGCAACCTGTGGGATGTATTTTTCTTGTCCCTAGAGTAAGAAAGATATAGCTCAGACTTTTCTTGTTGGACTAATTATAGCATCATAATATTTTATAAAATGCAAAGAACAAAGCAATGAAGATATAAACTGTGCTTAATCACATTTATATTATTCAAAATAGCAATGTCTTCTAATATCCACTTTAATAAAATGCTATATCTCAGAGAGGCTTCTGTAGCTCTGTGGTGGACAGAACCCAGGCCATGCGTGTGCTAGACAATGGTGGGCACCGGCCAGGCCCTGCAGCACTGCGCGACGCCCCAGCCCAAGTACAGCTCCAAAAGGTGGATACCTTAATCTTCATCTCATCAACTGCATCCAGGACCCAGCCCACAGTACCGTCCCCTCCACAAACAAGGACTCGAGCTGAATAATAGGGAAGAAGAGTACAAATTTGCAGGGCTTTGACAGGAGGAGTTTTAGTTACATCAAAAACCTAGAATGAAAGAACAAGAAAAAAGTTATGTTTATCCCATGCTGTCCTTCCGCTGAGGACGAGGATTCTCCTGTAGCTGAGTGGAGAGGGGCTTAGGCAACAGCAGGGGCCACCAGCCGGGGCCCCGCTCTGCTCCACGCTCCTGGTCCAGGACCCTGAGCACCGGAAGGTTAATGTTTGGCTGTCTTTCTGGAGAAAATGAAACAATAAAACACAAACTCAGCTGCTTATTGTGTTGCCTGATCTTCTCTCAGCTCACACGAAACCACATTCGTCTTTCACTAGTTTCATAATTTATTTATCTATTTATTTTGCAGTACTGGAGATAGATCAAATCTATGGCCTCATACGTACCACTGAGGTACACCTCCTGGCCTACACTATTTTTTAAAAAACTATTATTAGTGCAAGTTATTACAAGTTTATGGGAAACATAAACTCGACAAAATGACAAAAGGTCCCTTGGTTTCCACAAATAACTCTAGAAAAATATTGGGTTTTTTGTTTGTTTTGAGACAGGGTCTTGCTATGTAGTTTAGGGTGGCGTAAACTCATTATGTAGCCCAGGTTGGCTCTGAACTCACAGCGATCCTCTTGCCTCAACTCAAGAGTGCTGGGATTATAGGTATTCGTCACTACAACCAGATTGGGAAAATTATTTCAGGAGACATGCACCATGTGGTGGTGCATGCCTGCAATACCAGCATTCTGGCAGGCTGAGGAAGGAGGATCTTAATTTCAAGCCCAGGGTCTGGTAAGATGGTTCAGCGGTCTAAAGCGCCTGCTTAGGCAAGCTTAGGCAACTGCAGGGACCGCGGTTCGATCCCCGGAACCACATGCTGCACCAGCCCCACCCCCAGGGCAGCCTGAGCCAGCCGCAACATAAATAAATAAAGTTAAAAAAAATAAAATAATTTAATTTCAAGCCCAGCTTGGGCAACATAGATTTGGTATAAACCTGATATGGTGGCACACATATGTAATCCCAGCACTCTGGAGGCTGAGGCAGGAGGATCATTTTGAGTTGGTGGCCAGCTTGGGCTACAAAGTGAGTTCAAAGCCATCCTGAACTGCATAGCAAGAACCCATCTCAAAAACAAGACAAAACAGGAGCCGGGCGTGGTGGCACACGTCTGTAATCCCAGCACTCGGGAGGCTGAGGCAGGAGGATTGCTGTGAGTTCGAGACAAGCCTGGGCTACAAAAGTGAGCTTAAGGCCAGCCTGAACTGCATAGCGAGACCCTGTCTCAAAAAGAAAAAGAAAAAGAAAAAAAAAAAAAGACAAAACAACAAAAAAGGAAAAAAAAAGAGACTTGGTATTACTTATAATAGTACAAACTGGGTAAATTATAGGTGCTCAATTATTTATAAGATATGTAGAAATATAATTACTATGACTTCGTTCCAATAGGAAAAAATATTTATACTACTGGGGAGACAGTTAGGCCACCACACATTTGCATCTATATTATTGGTAGAGCTTTTTTTCTTTTTTTTTTGCCCTTTTGAGACAGGGTTTCACTACACAATTCAGGTTGGTCTTGAATTCACTTTGTAGCCTAGTTTTGCCTGGAGTTCAGGGATCCTCCTGCTTTACCCTCCCAGAATACTGAGATTTCAGGCAATCACCAGAATATTCGGTTGCTTCCTTACAATCCTTTCACACCTCTTCACAGTCCCTTCCCGTGTCTAGCCCCAGCCTCAGGCAAACATCTATGTCTCTGCTGATGGCCTTCTCTGGGAAGTCACCAAGCTGGAAGCACGTGCGGTCCCTTTGCCTGTCTTTTTGCACTCAGCATAATGTTCTCTGAACTCTGTCTACTGTATACACAGCTGGCTCCTTGATGTCACTGAGTAATATTCTACTGTACGGGTGCATTCCTTATCTGCTTACCACCTGAGGGACATCCGGGCTATTTCCACTTGCCGATTACTATGAAGAATGCTATGAATATGTGCATGCAAGTCTGTGGGACATGTTTTCATGTTCCTTGGGAAGACTCCTGGAAGTGGGCTTGCTAGGTGATTCGACTTCTGTTTTTTCTATGTATCTGAATGGCTTAATCCTTTTACAATTTATTCTTTCCTATAACTAGGTGACTCGTGACTTAAAGCACTAATAATCATTCCATTTTAGGAATTGAAGAGTTAAAAATAAAGATGAATAAAGCAAGGAAAGTTGGGCTGGGGAGATAGCTCTGCAGTCTAAGTGCCCACCTGGCAAGTAAGTGTAAGGACCCCGTTCCATCCCTGGCAGTGCATGCCTTGCCATTCGGCCCTAGGGTGCCAGGCGGCCATTGAAACCAGGCATGGTGGTGCACACCTGTAATCCCAGCAGTGGGGAGGATGAGACAGGAGGATCACTATGAGCTCAAGCTGCACAGCAAAGAGACCTTGCACCAAATAAAGGCAAATAAATAAATGATTAAAAAATTAAAAATGCATTCCTCTGTTGGTGGTCACTTAGGCTGCTTTCATATCTTGACTATTGTGAATTATGCCACCATAAAACATGGAAATGCAGATGCCCTTAAAAAAAAAAAAAAAGAAAAAAAGCAAAAGAAAGGAAAGTTTAGTTACCTGGACTGGATTTAACAAGATCCTGAATTCTCCCAATAATCCTTCTCCCATGTTAGTTCCACTACGAGAGTTGGCCAGGATTATTAATGGGGTCCACTGTTTTCCAAACTTAGAGGCTAGCTGAAAAAATTTACGTGAATGAAAAGTGGTTTAGTATTTCAGAGACAGGAAACACAGCAAATTTTTATTTTTTAATAACAATCATGCTATAATTTACTGAAATAAGAACTATACCAGTATAGCAAGCAAATCAAGCAATTCTAAGAATGGAGGGGCTGGAGAGATAGCTCCATGGCACAAGTGCCTGCCTGGCAAGTGCAAGGTCATGGTTTGAACCCTGGTCCCACAAAAAAGAAACAAAAAAAAAAAAACCAAAAAGCAACACCCCAGTTAAAAAAAAAATTTCCTTTGCCAGGTGTGGTAACACACGACTGTAATCCCAGCACTTCAGAGGCTGAGGCAGGAGGATCGGTGCAAGTTCAAGACCAGACTGGGATACAAAAGGGAGCTCAACGCCAGCCCAAACTGCATAGTGAAACTCTGTCTCAAAAAGACAAAAAAAAAAAAAAAACCAAAAAAAAAAAAACAAAAAACAATAATAATAAGAATGGAAGAGGGTTGGCGAGATGGCTCAGTGGTCTAAAGCACCTGCTTCGGCAAGCTTAGGCAACCTCAGGGACCATGGTTCGATCCCCGGCACCACATGCTGCGCCAGCCCCACCCCTAGTGCAGG
>PVKN010001803.1:24171-47804 GCA_004027915.1 Capromys pilorides | reverse complement strand
TCAATACTTTGCTGTAAATTAACAATTGTTTTTCACATCGAATGGTTCCATTAGGCACATTCAAGTAAAATCATAAAATATCCAAGTTAAACAATGACACAGCCAAACATGTGGCTTGATAAAAGTTAAATTCATCCATTCTCTGGAATGGAATAAAATTGTCACTTCCCTTAACCCAAGTCTTGTGGTTTTGTTGTCAATATCCATTCCCTACACACAGATAAGTTTCTTTAAAAAAAAGGAAAAAAAAAAAATAAGTTCACTTATTCTGCATTCAGAAGAACCAGCGAAGAGTCTGCATTTCAAAAGGAAGTGAAACTGAAAACGTCCGGTGAAATTCCTAGTCAGGTCCACTCCACACCGGCACCAGGCGGGCGGTGGCAGTCGGTGGCGCCCTCAGATGTGGCCTTGGGAGGCATTGTGCACCCAGTCCAGGACGATCAAGGCCATGCTTCCGATCATCACCAAGACACCACTCAGCAGGAAGAGCAGCGCCTGCAAGGAGCACAGACAGCGCGTCAGCCCGCGCCACGCAGCGGCACCCTGCGCTTCCCCGCGGACGCCGGAGCCGCGAGGTTCCCTAGCTGGGCAGGGTTCTATGTGGGGCTTTAACAGCGGAAAACGATCGATGCCTTTTGAACTTTGACTCTTTCACTCCATTCTGAAACAAAAACGACTTTTCTGACTGTCTCAGGACCCCAGCAGCCTCGGGGGAGGGCGCCCCCTGGGGACAGGCCAGCTTGCGGAGCCTGCGCTCTGGACCTTCCTCCGCACGCGGCTGATCTCCACCGAGGTACGCGCCACCCGGCGGCCTGGCAGAAACAGCGCAGGCGCAGCACCTGGGCGGCGGTCTTTACGCTACGGCTTCTTCCTAGCTCTGAAGCACCTAAACGTGGGCTGGGCACAACATCGCTCAGCAGCAAGCACCTCCTGACACGCCAGAGGTCCAGGGTTTGATTCCTAATAAAAAAAAAAAGCTAAACTTTCTTGTACCAAGTATTTATTTGATGGCCAACTATC
Source organism: Capromys pilorides (assembly GCA_004027915.1). Classification (NCBI taxonomy): domain Eukaryota; kingdom Metazoa; phylum Chordata; class Mammalia; order Rodentia; family Capromyidae; genus Capromys; species Capromys pilorides. The sequence continues at coordinate 46,784 of PVKN010001803.1, read as the reverse complement.
TTTGGCCATCATAAAAATCAGTTTCAGCTAATACAAAGAATGGCGAGTACTAGGAACTCCACGTAAACATCGCCAACACCATGCCCAGCCTGTTGTCAAGCTGTATTACTAAACTATTTACTAGAAACTTAAAAGTGAAACTATGATGGTGAAGAAACCAAAAGCTCAGCGGGCGGAGCTTCCGAGGGCCGCCGCCGCTTCTCCAGTCAGCGGCCCTCGCTCACTCACCCCGATCTTCTGCACGGACTTCATAGGCTCCTTCTTCACCAACTTGATGTAGAAGGCAGACGGGAGGATGAAAATCAACATCGCGGCGGCGGAGGCACCTGTAAAGCACATTTCCATGCGTTACTTAACGTTTTAAGCCTTAGTATCTCTGCCTCTGAGGTAACTTTCATACTTTAAAAAACTTACCAATAAAACCAAAAATATCCTTGATACTGGGGACAAAGATGACCAGCAAGTTGGTGAACACCAAGATGGACACCGTAATGACACTGTGACGCCACCAACTGAAGTCTTTGGTCGCACATAGCAGGTGAGTTATAGAGCTCCGGATCTGGGGGAAAGAAACCAGTCTGAGCTACTGCCAGGAACGGCGAGTAGTGGGAACGCTAGGCGGAACTTCACCAACACTAACCGGGTACTGCCCCACTCCTCCTTCTCCTGCCTTCTCCAAGAAAACAACAATTTCACAAATCTTCACAAGTCTTAAAAATACATCTTTACTGAAAAGAGGCCGGTGACTGGTTACTTACTGGGAAAACAGCGACTGGTACTGTCAGGGTGACAGCTACTAACACAGCCAGGCGGACAATGAGAAGAATGATGTCAGATCCCACAACAGAGGAGTAGGTGTGAAGCAACTCGGACTCCACGCGCCCTACAGGGAGGGAGAGGCCAGAAAAGCTGTCAGCGGGCCGCTGCTCCTGGAGATCAGGCAGAAAACCGACTACGCGGTGAGGTCACCACTTGACTGTTCAGCTACTCACAAAGTAGAAACTAAGAGGCTAATACGATTAATTTGGAATTATAGTCAGTACAATTAAAATAACATTCAAAGTAAAATCTTTCTGACTACCAAGTAGAGATTTAGCCACAGGACCTCCACTAAAAACAACAGGAGCTAAATAGCCAAATCCCCGCGCCTGGCTTAAGTTAGTGATACAGTTTAACAGTAAACGGAGGACAGACACGTGGGCTGCATGTTTCAGAGGCAAGGATGCCGTGCACACATGCCTCCAAGTGACTCCCGGGTCTCCGTGCTCAGACTCCAAGGACTGACTAAAATGCATTACAGACAACTCCACAGTAATGGCTTATGGAACGCCAAACCAGACTGAGTTGTCCAAGAACACAGAAATCTCTCATCTCAACAACGGTTTCCCTCCCTCTAAACGAGGCAACACTTACCGTAAAAAGTCAGGTAACCGAAGAGAGCAGCGAGCAGGTACATGAGAAACATAGCAAAGAAGGAAATCTTGGACACGTTCATCATTCTTCTCTGGCTGCGGCTGCGGAGATTCAAAAGAAAACGCAAACGAGTACTTTAGGAACCGTCACCAACACGGTCTAATGCTTTCCCAGCATACCTATGTATGACAGTACATACCCCTTGAGCTCTTCATAGATGGGCAGAATGGCAGGATGACAGACAAAGGAGAACGTGAGAATCGGTACCGCATACACAGTCTAGAAGGACACGGAAGTCTATTCAGTACCCAAGTGTTAGACTGGTCACTCCCACAGCTTTCACACATTTAAATCTAAAACCGTTTCTTCTGCATACTTGGCCTCCACTTTTTAATCTGCCCATTCACTGCGATCAACAATGGCTGAATGCTTGGACACTACGACGACTTCTCAAGCTTCTCTCTCTCTCTCTCCCCCCCCCACCCCCTCCCTTCCTCCCTCCCTCCCTTGGGACTGGGGTTTGAACTCACGACCTTCCATTTCCCAGGCAGGCACTTGTGCCATGGAGCTATCTCCACAGCCCTCAAGCTACTTTAAGAGAACGGACACTTCCCAGCTCTCTGTACCTAGCTCCTCAGATGCTTGCTGAACTGCCTGCTGTGCACCTCCCTCTGCCTGTCCTCCCCAAGATGCTCCCTGGAGAACACACTTGTAGTCACCTGTGAGTTGAAGATAAAGTATTGCGGTCTGCAAAAGTCCGTCGCAGTTGCATTGAGACCGCCAGGGGACACAGAGGCCGGTGACTCTGTTACATTGCTACTCAGGGTCTCATTCAGTAGCAAAGCAACTTCCATAGGACAAGGAATCTGAAATTTCTTGCAAATGACCTAAAAATACATTTTATAGTTTTTAAAAACTTAAGTAATGAGATAAAGCTCATAAAAGATATTTTCAAATACAAAGACATTTTTTTTCTATAGAAAATTTCAACCTACCACAATCAGAAAGAACACCATGCACAGCAAGGAGAGGCCGCTGGTGTACCCCAAATACCCTGCAAGAGATGGGAAAGAGCAAGGTGTTAAGTTTCATGGAGTAAGAGAGCACTTCCCCACGATCCACCCAGTTCTCCTGGGAAGATGTCAGGCACCCTAATGCTTTTTGTTTTTTACAGCACAGTCGCCCTAGCAGTGCAGGCTGGAGTTGAGCTCAGGGTGACCCTCCTGTTTCAGCCTTCCAAATGCTGGGAGTGCGAGCCACCACGCCTAGCCAGAAGGCACAACGTCAAGCTTCTACGTGGAGACACACACTTGTACCATCGTGGTGATACAGTCGCCACGTGTTACTTACAAAGCAAGGCTATAGAGAAATACCAACGACGCACGTTGGCTTGGGAGTCACCTTGCCAGCCAGGGCGCTGACAGAGCCACAGGACTGAGGATGGTGGCCGCGCGCCTGCCTGGCATGCACAGGGCCCTGGGCTCCACCCCCAGTACAGCGACGAGAGCACTCGCTTCTGCACACCTGCCACCTCCCACGGGAGCGGTCCGGCCCATGCTCACTCTGGTCTAGCAAGGGCAAGCCCCGCGGAGTCTCCTCCGGCACCCTCTAAGCCCAGGCAGGCTTGCTCACCTAGATTTCTCAGCAGCGACAAGGGCAGAATGAGCACCAGCGACACCAGCACAACCAAATAGTCACCATTCAGATACCACAACCTGAGTGAGAGAAGAGAGAGCCAAGTCAGCGGCAGCTACGGAGCGCGGCTCAGGGCTCAGACAACGCAGGCTACAGATTCCGTGAAGACACACAGGAAAAACGGCCCTGCAGTGTTCCTTAGTGAAAACAGGAGGAACTTTATACGCTCGCTCCAGTTAAAGAGCTGGATCATAAAGTCTAACTTTTGTCCCCCCACTCGCTCCAGGAAAACTGCCAGCTGATTGGTTACATAAAATGCTTCTTAAAGACTTGGTACTAACACGGGAATAAAGCCGCTTTGTGAAGCCAGTAAGCTTATCTCTAGGCACTTCTGGAAAAAGCACTGTGCAGGAACGAGCTGTCACAGCTTGAGCCCGCCACTTCCAATGCTGGCAACCAGAACTCCTGACAAAAGTCGCCCCTCCCCCATATTTATCAGCAAACACACATTTTACATATTTCAACAAGGCAATTTCCCATACTTGAAACCAAGAACAGACCTGTCCTCAAAACCGCAACTTTGTTCCACAGCATACTGTGGATGTTTTGATCCACTCTGAGTTCAATTATAGTAAAAAGATCGCTTCTAAACACTCTACGTCCCTTTTAAGTTACTATTTGTGAGGTCTATGTAGGAATTCTACAACATTTACTTCAGCGACAAGTACCCCACGGAAAACCAGCATATGAAAAATCAGTTTATCAGCTGGGGATGGTGACACATGCCTCGGATCCCAGCACTCAGGAGGCTGGGACAGACAGTTCAAGGCCAGCCTGAACTACGACGTGAGATCCTATCTCAAAGTTTACCAAATTACATTTCTAAAGCAACAAAGACATCATACCTCTGTATTTTGAAGTAATAAGCTATAATGAACTTGGAAAGTAAATTTAGCCCTGTGTTTACTTCACGTAAAAACTTGCTAGTCCTGAGATGAACTACTGCCAGAAGACTGAAGTCCCTACAACATACCACACACATTCTGTCACATACGGCATTAAACAGATTAAGCTTTCCGATTGTTTTTTAATGTAATTACGATCTTCAGTCTTAGGTTGGGGTCTGTTTGATAGCTGAATTCCTACATATGAATATAAAATGAGAAACCATAGTCTAAAAAAACCTGTTCTCACAGATTAGAAATTACTGTACATGAGCCAGGTGCAGTGTGCATGCCAGTACTCCCAGCCCTTGGGAGACTGGCGCAGCCATATTACCACGGGTCTGACGCCAGCCTCAACTACACAGCAAGACCCTTCTCGCAAAAAAAACAAAACCCCAAGAAACTACCAGAGCTAGCCAGAATCAAGAGTCTGCTACTGTCTTTGGCTTTTCATTTTCCAAAGGTTCACCTCAGCTACAGACAGCCTTCCTGGTCAACCGTCAACAGAAACTAGTCACTTAACATTCAACTTCGAGAGAGCGCATCCCATCATTCCAGAGCACTGTGTCTTAGGAGTAACCTTACTCAGCACCTACCCACTCGTATCTTCAATGTTCATTAACGCCTTGATCACCAAAGGTAACTCGTATTTCACTATGAAGAGGTAGCTTGACATAGCTGGAGGAAAACAAAATTACACCATTACAAGTGCAAAATGTGGCACACGACACTGCAACCCAGGTGTCACCACTCTGTCCTACACAGTAAGCAAACGGCCCAAACCACCTTGTTAGACAATGCTCACCTCCAATGTTTTGGATGGTAATCGATCCGGAGCTGGCGAGCTTCCCAACCATGCCAAATGCCTTATGTCCCAATTGTTCATATAACAGCGACCCTACAATTCAAGGAAAGCAGAACATAAAGTCAACAGACGCGTCATGAGGAAGCGAATCACAAAAGGTATACGTTATCTGGGAAAAACTAAGAACTCTACCATACCTCCTTCATTGGCAGTCTTCAAAAGGAGATGAACAGAATATAGGGAAAATATTGACACAACTGTCAAGAGAATTCTGGGGAGAAATGGAAAAGAACAGGGTTAGGTCTATCACAGTGGGTCTGGGTTCTTTCAAATAACATTAAACATGGAAATGTCTTTATTTGTTCCAAACACCCACAGAACTACTCTTTCTCCTCCCAGTGGAAGCATCGAGTCTGTCACCTAGCACTTGCTTCCTGTCCCACATAACGGTTCCTCGCTATTGGTCAGGAATGCAGCGTCACAGATACAGGAGCCGCTGAAAGCCCAACCTCCCCGTGAGGGCTGAGACATGTCATGCTGTGAGCCTAGCACCTAGCAGCGCGCCTACCGCTCCTCTGCACCCTAACAGCTCCCTGTAAGAGGCTGGACATTACACCCAGTCCACAAGGTTCTCAGGACACTCAACGGACACAGGCTCAGGAAAGGTCTAGAGACTGCACGGGCTATACGGAGGACGAGAACGGGAAGGAGAAACGAAGCTCGGATCCAATCAAGTGTCAGGCCCTATGAACCTCACCAGCCCCGGGCAGGGGGAGACGGAACCGCTTCAGTGAGGCCCTGCACTGCTCTGGGAAGCACAGGCCAAGCTCCTCATGAAGCCAAGACACCTGCGCAAGAGCAAGCGCCTCTTAGTACCACTGCACGGTCTGGCCCTCGCCTTCTACCTCAACTTCAGCAGGAGGAACACCAAGGTCTTTGGGGCACAGGCTCTCACTCCACCTACCTTGCCTTCCGGCAAGGAAACCAAGTATGGATAGGAATTTTTATTTTATTAAGCAAAAAAATAGCCAGATTAAATCTGTAATCTCAACACTCTGGGAGTGAAGCGGCAACACAGCAAATCTGAGTCCAGCCAAGGAAACTCACTTAGTCTAAAGAAAAAAAAAAAAAACAAAAAACCCTGGGGAAACTCACACAAAACTCTGCTAAGACAGCCGTGACTCGACCTGTGGTCGAGCGGACCCCGCTACCACCTACTCAGGGCAGAGACGCTGAGGCCCAGGGGCTAGGTGTAGAAGCAGCACCACTGGCCGAGCGTTCCACTGTTAGAATTTTTATGTTCTAAAGTGGCACTATCTGCTTCGCCTCTAGAGAAAAGATGGTTCAATTAAAAACTACACAACTTAAGCCCTTCACTGTCTGACACTGAAATGACAAGAAATAAAATGGATTTCATATAACCTTTGACAGTATTTATAAAATCTCAAGATTGATTCTACTTAAAGAGGTCAGCTGAAGGTTGTTTAAAGTGAACTGTGGCAGACATGTGGCTTTGGCCTCTCCATACAGTGATTAAGGAATAAAAACTCACACAATCTTGTTACCATTTAGCCATTTATTAATTAAACCAAAATCCCACAAGTCCAGCGAAACATTAGTTTGGCTTCCACTCTTGAAACAGCTGCCACCTGACCCCACCTTTGTAACCTCAGGAAGACTCTGTACTCTAACCACATGGGCAGCATTTTAAAGTTGCTTCCTGTTTTTTAATACCAAGATCTAGAAAAGGGTTTCAAATGTTCACCTATGACATTTGAGTTCCTACTGACAATTCAGCACTCGAGGTTGCTAGCCATGTCAATTCCTAATCCTTTAGCTTTCCAAGAGGTCTTCAAAGCCGCATTTCTAGTGAAACAAGCGCATTGAACTCTGGCTTGACTCCTGCGGAATTCCACAAAGCAGGGGACTGTGAGAGCCTGCTTTCCCTGAGGAGCCAACTAAGACACCTCTGGCACAAAGGGACAAAGTGGCTTCTTTATCTGTATGATAAAGACATTAAGGTCAGCCTTTGTCTCAAGTCCACAGGTTCTTGAAATTAGGCTGCAACAAACTCGCGGTACTTTCTATCCTGGAAATAAAGTTCCTATTTTTGCATCATAATTTCCATGAGTCAAGGACCCCAAAATACTATTAAGAATCACTTCTATCCAGTTTTCTGTGCTAACAAAATTTTATCCAGACATTTATGCAGGAAAGCAAATTACCAACTAATGGGACAACTGGAAAAAAAAAAGGAAAAATGCAAAGTGTATACCCAACATTCATTTTTGCTACATAATGTGGCAATTACATGGAACCAGAAAAGGTGAACATTAAAAAAAAAAAAAAAAAAAAAAAAAAAAAAAAAAAAAAAAAAAAAAAAAAAAAAAAAAAACACAAAAAACTTTCAAGTATGCACAAAATGACTCAGTTGTCCTAAAATAAACATTTACCAGGTTAGGTAAATATCACCACACCTTACATTTCTCTCTTCCTTATTTATGTAATGGGCCATAGCTCCTTGGGGTAACTTGTCAATTTATCAAACCCATATGGGAAGCATGTCACTCAATACTATTTTTGGCTTCTGTTTTTACCAGAAAAAAATTTATGGCTATTCTGGATTTATCAATAGTTGTTTTTTTGTTACCCAGTATCTGTGAAATGTTTTGGAAACAACCATTTCTACTAATTGCCAAGACTTCAGACTTAATTTCTCACTTTTTAATGCTGCCCTTTTCACTAACCGACTTTCTTGATATTGTGCACTACGTATAGAAATAAAGAGATTTTGGGGTTTCTCATTCTTTTCACTCAACCATTTCCACTGTAAGTCCAGTTTCTGGAGCCAAAATGTTTTACCCATCACGTAATGCCCTGCGTGGCAGGCCGACTCACTACTTACACATACTTACATAAAAAGAGCAATTCCAGTATTAGCCATGGCATAAGAAAGCCCAAGGATTCCACTGCCCACAATCGCATTGCTCAGATTAAATACTGACATTCCAAAGGAAGTAGTACCTGGATGCTACACAGAGGGAAACGATAACCAAACATATAACAAGAATTAAACGGAGAAAACCAGTTCCGGGCAAGTTAGATTTGAAATCTACAAGTAAAACTAGTCTTTCACTCCATACAGCCACAGACACACAAACGGTAATTCTAACTTACAAAGTCTGTCTCATACTTCTTCTTCCCCAAATTCGATTCAAGTAGAAAGTTCTGGTTTTCGGGATCCACATCGGCATAATGGCTGCAAAACACGAGAGGCACAATTTACGGTCTCGGACGTGCCGATTTAATACGTGACAGCCGCGCCTGTGCCCTGGGACGTGTGTGACCGCCAGGGCGCTGTCACCGCGGCGGGGCTCCGCGACGCAGCGGGCGAGCAGGGCCCCGCGCCGCGCCCCGGGCCCCCGGCCCCCGGGCCCCCGGCCCCCGGCCCCCGGCCCAGCCCCGGCCCGGCCCGCACCTCTTCAGGGCCGCCTGCTTCGTGGGGTAGGCGTAGCTGAAGTCGCTGTTGGAGCTGTAGCTGCTGCTGTCCTCGTCCGGGGACATGGTGAACCTGCCCATCTCGCTCCTCTTCAGGCCGAGCATCGCGCGGAGCCCCTTTGTCCTTGGCGGCGCACCCCGGCCCCGCTGCCCGCTGCCGGCTGCCGGCTGCCTGCGAAGGTAGAGGCGGCGTCAGGACTGCGGCGCCGCCCGCTCACGTGACCCGCGGGCGGGCGGCGGGCGGCGCAGCGCGGCTGATTCACGCTGGCCGGGGCGAGTGGAAAAGTACCAGGGAGCGGGGGGCGGGGACGGGGGCGCGCGGGCGGGCGGAAAAGTACCCACGGCCGCGGCGCCCGAACAAAGCGCGGCCCCCCGCCGCCGGCCCGCACGCCCGCCCGCCCGCGCAGCGCCGCCCGGGGCTGGCGGCGGCCCCCGCTCCCCCGCGCCCGCAGCGCTTGTTTACACACGCACGCCTCGCCCCGAGCACACGCGCCCGCAGGCCGGCGGCCGGCCCCTCCCCTGCCCGGAGAGCTGATGCAACCCCGAGCGCGGCTGTCAGGCGCGCCCGCCGGCCCCGTCGGCCCCGCAGCCGCCAGCCCGTCCCGGCCCGGCCCCGCACTCCCCGGCCGCGGCCCCGGAGCCCGCGCGCCGCAGCGCCCCGCCCCACCCCCACCCCCACCCCGCCGCGCTTCCCGCCCTGCCCCTCCCCCACCGCGCGGCCCCGACGGCCCCGGCGCTGACCTCGGCGCTCGCGGTTCTGTCTCCGCAAACCTCAGACGAACGACTCCGGGAGATTTGTCTCAATAGGACAAAAACGATTGCAAGAAATAAGTATTTTTTTAAAAAATCCTACGAGAGGCGGAAACTAATGAACTAAAAAATGACACGGTAGAATCGCCGCCCCGATCGTCAGCGTCCGCCGTGAGGGGCAAGGCACGAGCTGCGGGGACGCGTGGCTGCTGCGGCGGCGGCGGCTGCGAAGCTGGCTCAAGATCGGAAGGCGGCGGGGCGGCGCGGCGCGGTTCTGGGGCGGACCGCGGCGGCCGCGGGTTTTAGCGGCTCCGGGCTGCGCGTCAAGGGGCGGGGCGCCGCGGCCCGGCTTTGTGTACCAACAGTACCTGGGCCCGCCCCGCCCCGCCCCGCCCCGCCGCGCGCGCCCGCCCGCCCGCCCCGCGCCCCCCCGCCGCGCGTGCCCGCTCGCTTCCCCGTGCGCGCGCCCGCCGAGCCGAGGCCGTCCCCTCCCGGGCCTGCGGTCCGCGCCGTCCGGGTCTGCGCCCGTGAGCCCCGCGAGGGTCCGGGGACGCGTCGGCCGGGCGCCCCGCGGAGCGCGCCCTCGGGCTCTGCTCTGGGGCTCGGCGCGGCGGCGGCCGCTCCCCCGACGGCCGCGCTCCCTTCCGCTCCCGCGCCGGTCACCTTCGGCGCTGCGCGGCCGGGCTGCGGGGCGGCTGGCGGCCCCTTGCGGGAGCCGGGTTGGGGTAGCCGTGGGAAAGCCTGCCCCGGCACAGCTCCGTGCCGAGCGGCGAGGCGGGGTGCTCGCGGGGTGCCGGGCTGGCCTCCGGGCCCCGCGGGGACGGGGTACTGCCTTCCTCGACCGAGCCGGCCCCCCGGGAAGTTGGCCCGGTCCGCGAGGAACAAAGACCCCCGAGGGGCGAGCTCGCCGGACGGAGCAGGACACACGCCTTCGCCCTCCTCCTCGGGGGACGTGGGGGGCTTGGGGCAGGGCTGAGGGAAGGGCGGGGTGGGACCCCAGGTGTTGCTTTCAGTGTGTTCCTGGGAAATCTCTACGGCGGGCCGTTGCGTGGCGCGTGAGATTCAGGGTGCCTGGGCCTGCTCCCGCGTCCGCCGATGGTCAGGGAGGTTTCCCCTTACTCTCCCGCGGTCCCCAGCCCGAACCTGCCCCGGTCGGTCGGACCAGTTGTACAAACCAATAGTCTTCCTTCCCTCCGTTCTCCCCCCAAATGCCACCGTCACCCTCGGCTTAGGCGGGAGTCTCGGGAGAATCTTAGGCCGCCTGCCGTAATCCCTCCCTTCTCGAACCTTTTTTTTTTTTTTTTACAGGTACTGTTTTCTAAACAATGTGTTGCTGTACTGTTCAAAACCTGTACCGTCTTGTACAGTATTCAAAATTTGTTCACGTTGCCTGTAGTCTTTTCTTCCCAAGGAGACTGCGAGCTGTCCGTGGGTCTGGAGTTTGACACATAATCTGAGCTGAAAATATCGCCACGATCTTCCTTCCTCACCGATTCCCTACTCTTTTGTCCGAAAAGCAGTCTTGGTGGTGGGGTGCGGAGGGGTGCTGGGAAATTCCTTTCTATCAGGTTTCCATTGATGGAAATCCAAGGTCTTCAGCCACTTTTTTCGTTCAGGTGAATCTGAGGTCATCCTCTGCTCAAGCACAGGCGTTAAGGAAGTTTTCAGGGCTGGTTACGGCTGGCAGCTAAATTTCTTTCCTTTGGACTTTTTGGTAGTCCAGATTACAGCACGTGTTTAAGAGAAGTGTAATGTCTGTAAAACCGAGGGTCCCGTGTACGTGTGTGTTGGGGGCTTGCGATGTCCATCTGGTTGCTGTCTGGTCACAATCTGAATAACAAATGACAGGAAGGTGATTTTTTTTTCTAGGACCGACCACATCCATCTTCATACAAGCCAACCTGGGGTGCATCTGTTAACACAGGCGCCTTTCAGCTGAGACCGCATGTGCTTGGGGTCTTGCTGTAAGGCTTTGACTCGGGGGGCACTGGACACCATGCCTTCACTCAGTGACTGGGAAACTGTGTCACCAAATACTGACGTCAGAGTACCGTGATTTTTAGTCCTATGCCAGTCCTCTAGAAGAGCAGCATAGGGACTGGGGAGATGGCTCAGTGGAGTAAGTGCTTGTTTGGCAAGTGCAAGGTCCTGAGTTTGATCCCTGGTACCACCACCAAAAAAAAAAGTCAAAATCTAGAAAGGGCAGCGTTTTTCCAACTATAGAACAGAACCAACCAATGAAAAGTAAAGGATTCAGTGGATCACTCAGCTCATTTTTCTCTCAACTCAAACAGAATAGGGAAAGAAAATAAGCATACTATTTCCGGTAATATTAAGCATTCCATACAATGTGAGAGCTGGGTGGTGGTGCATGCCTGTAATTTCAGGGCAGACAGGAGAATCACAAGTTCCAGCCCAGCTGGGGCAATTCAGTGACTTAGCAAGACCCTGTCTCAAAAATTTAAGATTTGTAAAAAGGACTTGGGATCTGGTTTACCACAAAGTGCCTAGGTGCAGTACCCAGTAGTGCAAAACACTTTGTAGTTTGATAATGTGTGCTTTCTGGGTTGTGACATAAAATGTATTGTGTGCTGTTGGTGGAGGACCAAAGAATTTTGAAAGCTACCAAAAGGAAACTAAACTAACCTAACACAAAAAAAGTTACCCACATCAGGTGCCCAGTGTGGATTTTCAAGAATGTAGCAGTTCATTTAGGCTGTTAGAAATTTTGCCTAAGAGCAGATAGCTTATCTACTATAGGATTATCTGATCATTATCTGAGGAAAGTGAGTGCTTTTGTTTCCTGGGGAGTATAATTAGTTAATCTCCCTAACTTGCTAAACAGCTGCTCTTTAGTGGACCATCAAAATTCTATTTATATATATGAAAAAAATCGATTTACCCAACATCTCCATTTGCCGGAAGTAGATTTGAACATTACATTTTCCACTCTCTACCTCCACTTCCAACGGAATGGTCTCATTCTTAGGGTGGCTTCTTAGCCTTTCTTTGATCTGACTGGGCCTGTACCTTCGGTGGAATCTGCCGTTATTCGGGGCAGCACTGTCTAAAGAGAATTACCAGTGACTCCCACATCCTGGCCCTCCCGCCTTTTGTAATCCCTTCTGGGTTCAGTCCAGTGATGCGTTTGTATCTTTGGTCCTCGTGATACCCCATCACTTCTGAGACAAAAAGAGGTGGCTCCCTCCTGCATTTCCTGCACTCTGTGAGCTGTCCTGTGGAGAGGCCCACACAGCCAGGGCACCTGTGTCCCGTGGCAGCCAGGGAGCACGGGGCCAGCAGTCACCTGAGCAAGCTTGGAAGTTGATCTTTCCTGGTGGAGCCCTGCGATGACTGCAGCCTCTCGTGATACCTTAACCAAGGGAGCCTGGTGACCCAGCCTGGATTCCTGAGCCAGAGAAGGAAGTGACAACAAGCGGTGGCAGCCCTCCGGCCTGCTGCTGCTGTTCGTTGTCACTGAAAAGTCTGCCGTCACTGTTTCAGGGCATCAGTTTTAACTTAGTTTATCACTCATCAATAGATAACTAAACATCCTGCTGGGGGTTCTCTATGTTATTATGGATTGCGAGGAGTTCTCGGCGCAAACCATTTCCTATATATGCAAGTCCTCCCCAAGGCTAGGAATATTCTCCACGCCCGTTTCCCGTCTTTCCCGTGGATCCCACTCGCAGCTCTTCTGGGAGAGCTGCCTGAAGTGCTGCACTTCGCATTACTTTGTGATGTTTCCACTTGAAGCTAATTTTATTCTACTTTCCACTTATTACTTTACGTTTTTCGGACATTTCTTTTTGTGTTGTTTACATACTAGACTTTTTGCAAATGTCCTTCTGAGCTATGCGATGGCAATACCCAGCCTAGTGCAAAGACACTCTTTGAGCACATGGATGAATTAAATATGCTTTTTTCTTCTTTTTAGTACCCATCACCGCCTGAAGTTATTTACTTGATTGTCTCCCTCATGAGGGCAAGGGTTTGATCTCCTGATCACTGTCAGGCACTTAGAACAGTGTCTGCCAATACATTTTTGTTGAATGAGTAAATACAATAGTACACAGCTTTGAGGTTCTGTGTAAGTACGAGAAATCTGTGTAACACATCTAAAGGGCATCTGTCTGGGGTTGGCAAGATAGCTCAGTGGGCTACGCGCAGGGACCAGGGTTTGATCCCCAGTCCTGCATCTGGTGCTGGCCCTGCCACTGGGGTGCACTGAGCTGGTGACTGAGTCTGGACACCTATTATCCCAGCGCTGTGGAGGCTGAAAACAGCAGGATCACTATGAGTCTGAGCTGTGTAGTGAGACCCTGTACTAAATACATGAATGAAAAAACTAAATAAATAAAGGGCATCTAACCGATCCGTTATTGGCAGAACTCCTGGTTTCCCTATCAGAGCTGTACTTTTTCTAATTTTTCAATCTAGGGGGATAACATCAATAACACCACGGTTTGTGCGGAAGCTTAGGCCCCGGATGGGAAGCCAGGGAGTCATGTGGAATTCCGAGCATGAAGCCCCCTTTTCCGGATGTGTCGAGCCACCAGCCAGTCCACTCTGCCTCCAGCTCCACGCAGAGCCCTACCATGGGCCGCACCGGTGCTGCCCTGGAGCTCGGTCTGTCCCTTCTCTCCCGAGGAGTGCAGGCGTCCATCCCAGGCACTCAGCATCCATCCCCCGACTAACAGAAAGATCTTCTTTGAACATGAATCTGTCGCTTAGAGAACTGTTTAACAGCTTGTGCCTAGAGGTCGCCACCAGCAGCTCCCACAGCCAAAGGCAGGGCTTTTTCCCAGGCGGCCGAACCTAGAGTGCGATGCTTGGATTAAGGTGCGTGGCTCCTAAGAGTCCACTGACTGGTTCCGGATAGTTCTGGGCACACAATAGAATATAGAAGGGACAGAAAGAGCGCTGTTGCCACTCCCTGTTTGCCGCTTTTGCTGTCTTCCGCCTGCCATGAACTATTCATCTGTGCGATGCCCCTCTGCCATGCCAACCTGCCTTAGTGCCAGCTGGCTGTGGATGGAAACCTCTGCGCACCCAGCCAGGTCAGCCTTTCCTCCTTTAACTCTGGGTGTTGAGGATTCTGTTTCAGCAAAGAGCAAGGTAACTGAGAGAGGGAATAAGCCATTTGCCTGACTTCGAGCCTCCCAGTGGCTTCTAACTGTCCCTGGGCTAACGGCCACGCCCTGCACCCAGCGTGGCTTTACCTGTTGCAGCGTGCGACCTTCCTCAGCCTCATCTCCTACCACGCCTGCCCCTTGTCACCATGCGCAAGCCACACTGATTTTCTTCTTGCCACAACACATGGTTATTCCCTTTCTAGGGCTTTGCACGTTCTGTCCCACCCAACACCTCACTGCTGTGTCTCTGTGTGGCAGTCCTGTCACTTAGATCTCAGCCTTTAACAGAAGGTCCACTTGACTGTCCCAGTGAAACCTGATGCTTGTATCGGACTCCATTTTCCCACTGCCCATTCTCATTACGTTTCTACATGAGATGAAGACATTTTTGATTTCTCCTTTCTGCATCTTCCCTCCAAAGTCCTTCTGCAATGTTAATCCCACATGCAAAGTCTCTCAGATTGCTCAGCATTGCCTTCAGTGCCTAGAACAGTGCCTGGTACACAGAGGCACTTCGCCAACTGAGTGCATGTAACTTTTTCTTCTAGTGTGTAGCATGCGAACTGGAGACATGTTGGCTGCAAAACCTGGATGGTGAAAAAGGACAGTTTTCCCCCTCAGATCTAGTCTTCTGGAAGCCATGGACATCAGAGTGAATCCAAGGGGCTGGGGCTGGAGGTATAACTCAGCAGCAGGAAGCCTGGGCAGACACGAGGCCTGGAGTTCAATTCCTAGTACCCACTCCCCCAACACACACACACACACACACACACACACACACACACACACACACACACACACCAGGGTCTGTCTATGGATAGACCTTTTTTTTTAAACAAATGAACTCTATAACTTGCTCTGCTTCCGTTAATGAAACAACTCTGCTAGGTATAGGGCTGCTTCCCCTGTCCCGACAGTGCTGAAGTTTGAGCAACAGCATGAGAGAGAGATAATATCACTTTTCTTTTTCTTCTTGCCTTCATACCATACGCCTCACTTCATTCCCATGAGTTCCACATTTTACTTTTTAGTTGCCAAATAAAAAGTATATTATCTTTCATGTGAGACATGATGTTTTGAGATAGGTATGTTGTCAAATAACTTGATTGAGCTAATTAACATATATATGTATAACAACATATTTTGGGGTAAGGACAGTTAAAGTCTACTTTTGTGTGTGTGTGCGTGTGTGTTTGATTCAGCCTGCCCTAGGGGCATGGCATGTGGTGCTGGGGATTGAACCGAGGTCCCTGTGCTTGCCTAAGCAGGCGCTTTAGTCCACTGAGCCATCTCACTGGTCCCCCAAAGCCTACTTTTAGAAGTTTCAAAATGCACTATGTGGTTATCGACCACAGCCACCATGATGAGTCACGGCTCGCTTGGACATAAAGTCCTCCAGAGTTGTTCGTGTTGCCCTTCCCCATCTTGTCTTTTCCTTTGTCCTGGGAACCAATCCCTGGGCCTCAGAGGCACAGGCACCACTGCTCCATAGGGCACCTCCTGCCCCCACTTTTCTATTACTCTTTCCCATGTTCTAGCCGATGCCCCCTCTTTCTCTGCTCATTATGGGGGCGTGAACTCGACATCCCCAGACTTTTACAGAATCTGAGACAGGATCTTGCTGCATTCACTCCCTAGGCAGGGCTTCAACTCTGTTATTTATCATTTTTATCTTCTTGGAATCCTGTTGAGGTGTTCAACAAGCGAAGAGAGGTATTTAATCTCTGTAAGATAGCTCACAAGTAACAATACTGGCTGTGAGCATTCTGCTGACTTTGGCATTTTTTTTCTGATGTTGAAAGATATGCTAAGTATCATGTGCTGTAAACCAAATTATTCAAAATTTATTGGGTGAAAGCAACAATGATTTATTATTTCTCAAAATTCCTATGAGTCAGGAATTCAAGATCAGCTCCTTTGGGAGTTCTGGCCTGTGGCCTTTTTTTCCTCAGTACTGGGAATTGAACCCAGGTCCTTGCCCTAAGCTACATTCACCCCCCCCGCTTTTTTTTTTTGCAGGACCGGGGTTCGAACTCACGACCTTGTACTTGCCAGGCAGACACTTGTGCCACGGAGTTATCTCCCCAGCCCCTTGCTCCTTAATATTTATTTTGACTGAGGGTCTGTCCAGGCTGGGTTCAAGCGTGTGATCCTCCAGCTCTCTGCAGCGAGCTGGGATTAGAGGCGTGCTCCACCACTCCTGTTTCAGCTCAGAGTCTTCTCTGGGGCTCTGATCAGCTCTGGGCTGGGCTTGCCGAGCAGTGGCTTGCCTGAAGCTGAAGGTCTGCCTCTGGTGCGGCTCACACACGGCACACTGGTGCTGGCCTGTCAGGTTCCTCCCAGGAAGTCTCCTCCACAGCACTCTCATGCCGCGACTTATGCATGGAAGGTGATGCCTTCCGGAAGTGCTGCTGTTCATGTCTCTTATGATAGTGGCCAGGATCAGATAACACAGCCGTTAAGAAAACACATCACTTTGTGAAGTCATGTGTGTATTTGTAAACACCAGTGTTCTGTGAGGATATTGTCATTTTTTTTTTTTTTTCCAGCAAGAATAAGGTTATGGTGCCTAAGGTACTCAGCATAACCTTTTTCGAAAGAAACATTTAGGCAGTTTTACAGGTATTTCAGTACAAACACGAGTACTCTCAAGAATGAGAATGTTGCCAGGAACCCAGAATCAGTACCGTTTCTCTCATCTCCAGTGAGAAGGGAGAAAGGATTATCTCCACAGCTGGGCTTTCCGGGGTACTTGGTGGGTCTGCTGAGACCATGGACAGTGCTAGGTGCTAGGTGCTGTACATACAACTCAATGTGAAAGAAACGGGCAGAGAAGGATGCAGAAGTCACCACGGCTCTTTCACCCAATAAACTGCCACTACTCAAGCGCAGTTAAGTGAGTGGGAAAGTGAAACGAGGAATCAAAATCGCCTGCAAGAATCCTCACGTCACGCTCCTTACAGGTTACTCAGACGATTAAGTCGGAAAACATGTATTACTAAGCAAAGAGCTGTTGGGTAGTACACTATGTTCTGTAGCTTTGAAAACTGAAAAACTTCAGATGTTTCACAATTTTCCAAATAAGGACGACTTAGAAGTAGCTTTTTAAAATTTATTTTTTACAACTTCTTTCCTATCTTCTTGTCTAAAAAGACACGACAGCGACTGAAGCCACAAGGTCTGCTCAAACACTGGATCTGCATTCTTGGCTTCCACTCAGTTTCCAGATCTTTCTTTGCCCAGGGCGAAGATACTGAAGAAAGAAAGGATTTTTTAAAACTAGCATACCTGCAATTCCGGTTCTCAGATTTAAAATATGGGCTTGGTTCTGAGATCTCCACTCAGGTAAAACTCCGTTTCCGCTGAAATCTTTTCCAGTTTGCGTCTGATGAAGACATCTGCCCGTTTCAAGCAATCTCACTTGGGACACCTGGGGCCACCCCCCTTGTCCTCATCCCCTGGGTCAGCACCCCGGCCCGACGGCCCCCCTTCCTGCGGTGGACCCCGCACACACGCGCCTCTGAGGACTGAACGATGGCTGTGTGCAGCCACTGTCACCCCTTTGAGGGGTCTAGGCACCCCTCAAAATCGCTGGCTCGGGGGCGGATGTCGTCGTGCAGGGAAAGCCGGGGGAGGGGGCGTTACGCGGCTGGGGGACAGCTCATCTACTGGGATGGGGAGTGGGAGAGGGCCGGGGCGTGCTCCGCGGGGCGTCGCCGCAGCCAGACGCCCCGACCCGGGAAGCGGCTCCGTCCCGCAGGCCACCCCAGGTGTGGGGACCCGCGCCGCGCGCGCTCGCGAGCGCGGCGAGAGCCGAGGCGCAGGCAGCCCCGCGCGAGGTCGGGGCGAGGCCGCGCGGAGGTCGCGAAGGGAGCCGGAGCCGCGGCGGGCGGGGCTCCCCGGGGAGGGCGGTGGCGGGCGGCCGGGAGGGGCCGGGAGGGGCGGGGAGGGCGGGGCCTCCCGCGCAGGCCCAGTGGCGCTCCGGAAATTTTCCACTAGGGCTGGGCGCGCCCGCGCGGCCCGCGTGACGACAGCTGCAGGCCCCGCCCACGCCGCGCGGCCTGGGGGAGGGGCGCGGAGGGAGGGCTGCCCGCGGTCCCCGGGGATCCCGCGCGAGGCTGCGACGGAAAGCCCGCCGCCTGCGCCGCGCCCGGGGACGTGGCTCCGGCCGGGAGGCTGGGTGGGCGGCCCGGAGCGCGCCCGGGAGGCTGCGGGGCAGGCGGGGGCTGGCGGGCCCCGGGGTCCCGAGAAGCGAGGGCCCGGCGGCTTCTCTCCGGTGGCGCGGGCCCCTGCCTTCCCGGTCGTCCCTCGGCCCGGGAGGCGGGTGCCTGAGCCCCGCAGCTGGACCTGCGCCTCCCGCGCCGCCCGGGTATCCCCCGTGCCCGGGGAGGGACTCCGGCGCGGCGCTGGCGCTGGCGCGCGGCTGCACCCCGCCCCAGCTGTGGGGATCGGTTTCTCGTGGTTCCCCGCGCCTCGAACTCGTGTAGTTAATAAGAATGGCAGGACCTAGCCGCTGGCTGTTGTGGATTCCTCGTAAGTGCGCGCATCATTCATTAGGTCACCCCCGGGGGGCAGGGGCTGTTCTACGGCCGGCTTCGCTTTTGCGAAAGAGGAAGTGGAGGCTCAGAAGTTAGGGAACTTGCCCAGGGCCATCTCGCCTGGACTTTGAACTCCGACTGTTAGATAAGCCCCGTCTAAGGTCGCGGTGCTCCACGAATTTCCTACTAATGACTTAATGTATTAAAATATTAAAGTTATTCCCGTTTTGGTAATTTTTTTTTCTTCTCTAGTCTTTCTAAAGTTTATTTTGGAGAGATGTTTAAATTTAGTTCAGATAAACCACATGATTTTAAAAACCTTTTGAAGAAATTATGCATTCTACATTTTTCTTAAATGGAAGATTACCGCAATATTTGGCCTAGGCACTTGTTTTTCTCAGAAGTTTTGGTATTCAAATGAAAGAAAGAAAGAAATTTTGATTTTAGTCTGCATGGAGCTTCAGCACTGCGTCATGGTGGACCCTCCAGGAACAGGACCCTGAAGCTCTCTGATCCACAGCGTTTGATAAGCGCACCTCATTGATTGAACCAAAGTCACGATGTGAACAGCCTTCCAAAGGTCAATGACAGTGCCAAAAAGGAAGTTTCCGTAAGACACAGAGATATTGGATACAGTCAATAAAGACAACAGCGGCTTTTCTTTCTGGAACCTTCCTTTCTGCACGTGGCTGGTTACTCTGTGCTGGCCCCCAGCGTCTACAGCCTCACTGTCCTATTGTGTATTCCTGCTTCTGAGCACAGGAACATGCGATTGAGTGAGGGGAGTGAGGGGTGGGCGAGGCCTATTACCCCTCATTATTGATGACAGCTATTAACTGCACCGCCTGTTAGAAGAATGAGTTTGCACATCGGCTCAGCTTTGTCCTGTTTAGGATGTGCTAGCTGGGGCTTAACATAGTCCCTGTCCGGTCTTGGCCCCTAGGGAACACTCTTCCCACCCCCCAACTGCTGTTCTTTCTACCCACCTGACTTCCTTATCACTAGATACAAACTTCCTGAAGCCAAGGATGCACATATACTTGCGTCTTTAGATGCCCCGCCACCTCACACATGATTGCACATTATAGTTTTTGATGTTTATTAGGAACAGAAACAATCTCTGAAAAATATGATGTCCAATTATCTAACTTTATTTCAACTCCCCATTAGAGGTCAAAGGTTTAGTAATAGCTTTAATTTTGGGCATACTAATAGGGGTTCTTATTTATGCTCTCTCTCCAGCAGTACAGTGGAGGTTACAGTCCAAATTTATCACTTAGGTGACAGTCCTGACCCCCCCCCCATAAGTGAAAATCAGTGAAGTAGTGATGATATATTTATTTTAGTACATATGTTTTAAGGCTTTATAAACCCTTCTCACACTATTATAAACGTTTCCCAAACTTTTAAAAACGCTTCTAATGTTCTTAACCCATTTCTAAACTCATAAACGTACATAATTTTAATAACATGTATACTGTAGGGTACTGCAAAATCCCATGATATTGTGAAACATCCACAATGCATAGTTTAGATTGAGCCGGGCTGATAGCTCAGGGTTTCTGTCCTCCGAGTGCCCTGATGGCCTCACCCCCAGGGTATGCTGAGATGGAGACTGAGACTGGGCGTGGTGGCATGCACCTGCAATCCCAGCAGTTGGGAGGCTGAAAACAAGAGGATCACTACGAGTCTGATCTACACAGTGAGACCCTTATGGATCCTACACACGAAAAGAAAATCATCACAATAATTTAGATTAATATTTTTTGAAAATCCCTGAAACAGTGAGTTTGTGAAAGTCAAACTATGGGCTGGCAAGATAGCTCAGCAGACTAAAGTGCCCACTTAGGCAAGTATAGGTCCCTTGGTTCCACGCCCAGCACCACGTGCCTGCCGGGCTCTGCCCCTGAGGTGGTCTGAGCTGGCCATAGTAGTGGCACACATCTGCAATCCCAGCGCTGGGAAGGCTGAAAACAGGAGGATCAGTGAGTCTGAGCTGCATAGCGAGACCCTGTAACCACCAAATATATACATAGAAAAAAAAAGTCAAACTGTGAACTAGCAAAGGACCACTGTACTGGTGAATGAACAGAAGGCTTTTGTGCTGAACTATATCCCAAGCCTTTAAAAGTTGTCTTTTTAAAAATTTTTAGACAGTCTCACTAGCTCTCCAGGCTGGCCTTAAATCCGTGATCCTTTGGTTCAGACTGCGAAGTGGCTGGCATGACATACATGTGCTGTCACACTCGGTAAAGAGCACAGTTTTATTGATATTTAAATATGGCACCATGCTCAATGTGCTTCTGATTGCTTAGCAGTAACAGCTTTAAGAACATATTCACATTTCAGATGTTTGTTGTTTCACATAGGATAAAATTTCCTTCATTAACAGTTCTTTTTAAAAATCATTTATTTATTCATTTGGTGCACAGTCTGGCTATGGAGTTCAGACTCGTAGTGATCCTCCTGTCTCAGCCTCCCCAGAGCTGGGATTACAGGCACGTACCATCACACCCGAATTTGGCGGCTGGCACTGTGTGTCCAGGTTCCGGGGCCTGTACGGCCTGCCGTACCAGGGATCGAACCTGGGTCCTAGCACTTGCCAGGTAGGCGCTTAGTCTGCTGAACGATTTCCCTGCGACACCTGGCCCAACCACTTCATTTTTAAAAGTTGTTTTTCATTGAATACACACTTAAATGCATCCTGGAAACCCAGTGGATCAAAAGGGTCTCTCTTCGTATTTCTTCAAAGTGAACATCTATCCCATTGACCCTTTGTGAATTTGAGTCTTTGTTCTGTTTAAGACTTCTGTGATCGCCTGGAGTCACGGCACGAGTCGGACCCCTGCGCGCTTTGCCTGTGCTTCTTGGGCTTGCATGGTCGGGACACTAAACCACTGGGTACTGTTGGCAAAGGACAAATGCCAGCTACTTTTGGACAGATCAAATATATATTTAGTGACATCACACAGGCAATACAGACAGTTCTCAACTTACAAACATGCTATTCAGAAGCGGCCCGAATATAAAATATCCTGGGTGTACCTTCCTTAAAATCCTTCGTAGCACAACATCTCCAAGGTGGCCATTACATAAAAACAAACAGATTGGTAAATTAAAAAAAGTAAAAATAAACCTTGGAACTCATACAGAATGTATAGCTCGCGTTGCCGCAGTCGCGCAGGGGCCGCCAGGAGCTCTGAGGAAGTTTGTTGAGGTTCTTTCCACAGTAGAGTAGATTTGCTTACGTGGTAACCCCCAGCCAAAAATAGACCCTCCAGTCCCCCACGTCCTGCCCTGCCCCCTCCGTCAGGGTTTCATTTGTACTCCAGTTTCAGTTCTGTCAGGTTCTGTGATCGAGATAGGCTTGCACGCGTCTCTAAGCCCCAGTTTCCTGAATGGCAAGATGGTGAGAAGAACTGAGGTGAAAATCGAGGTGAGAAAAGTCGTGGAGACAACAGATTAGGATTAGAAGGAATCCTGCTCTTCAAGGTGCCCCTGCCCGACCGTTAGCTCCATGTACGTAGTGGGATTCTCCAGCCCGCTTGGAAGGGGCGTGGGTGGCTTGAGGCTTCCTTGTTAGTGTGACACAGAAGAAACAAAGATAGTAGAAAGGACACAAAGGCACTCTCCTAAGGCACAGTCTAGGTTACCCACGGTGACCCATGTCTGTATGCCATGTCTTTATTTCTATTTATTTATTGTGGGACTGGGGTTTGAACTCATGACCTTGCACTTGCCAGGCAGGCACTTGTGCCACAGAGCTATCTCCCCAGTCCCTCTTCCTGGCTTACGATACCCTATCCTCTTAAAGCACTGTATGAGGAAACAGAGTGAAGAAGTTCCAAGGGTTTTTTCTTTCTTTTTTTTTTTTTTTTTCAGTATTGGGGATTGA